>OY288108.1:8409581-8605664 GCA_958431115.1 Syrphus vitripennis | reverse complement strand
ATTTTGATACAATTTTCGGTGAGCGTTCTGCAAAACCAAAAGCTTTTCCTATCTTTTTCTTAGATAACCTCTAATTACACAAAAAATACCTAGTATGTATTAAGGAGTGGTTTAAAAGGCGGTTCGGTTTTGATAAAATATAATAAAGAATTTATTATAAACAGTAATATTTAAAAATAACAACTTCTTTAAGTGAATGCTGAACTAAGAATAATAATAATTAAATATACTCTTTGGAAAAAAAAAAACAAATGCTTAATAGATCAAAATTAATAAGTTAAATTAAGAAAAGTAGCTTAAAACAACAAGTAACAAAGTTATATAATATGTAGATAGATATACGACGAAAGGATATATAATATGGGATGCGACCTTGTTGGTAGTACCCTTACATGTATGTGACATTTCAAGTTTCTAGGTCAACTAAGTTTCTATATTAATAAAAAAGATAGTTAATTAAAAAGCTTAGCTCTGATAGAAAATGTTGATTTTTTCAAGAGATTTTGAATTCCATGACCATCCTCCATTGGACTTTGAAATTTTTTGAGCATTTAATAATTTTATCTCAATAATAATGGCTAGACAATATTTTTCTCATATAATTTTTAAAGGATACAGGATGTTATCGCTATTCAAATCAATTTCATTTCAAGTCATAAAAAAATCACGTCGAAATTGTTTTTGTCATTTGTTTTATTTTTAATATAATATTAGATAATAATAAATATGCTGAATTAATAACTTATTCCTAACCAATTAAATCCTTAGTCCTTGCTAAATGTTGTATGTAAAAAGAATTTTTTATTAAGGAGCTGGAGTAGTTGTGGTTGATGTTGTGGATGTTGTGCTCGTTGTACTTGTTGTTGTTGTTGTGCGACACCACCGTGGGAAGAATTTACATTTTTTGTAAAAGAAAAATCCTTCGGCGTTTGGAACAATGCACATAAGGCTCACGAAAAGCAGGAAAAATACAATTTTGAAATTCATCTTATATCTGAATTGATAATATGTACTTAGATAAGTTTGAAAGAAGATAGGTACTGGATGAAAATCGTTAATAAAATTTCCCTTTATATACTTTAATCAAAATGAATTTACCTAAATGGTCTTATCTGATAACTGAAACCCGTTTTAGAGGCCAATGTGATTAGTTTTTTTTATTTCTAAAACTTCAACTGTATTCATATGTACAAGAGATATAGGAAACAATTTTAATTCCCTTATCATTTATCTGAATATTATCGTCAGTATTCGTTGACCTAGTTGAATAGTAATTTTTCCGGAAGTGTACACAATTTTATCGTAAAAAAAATTATTTCTCAAAAACAAATTTACATTGAGGTAGTTTCAAGTTCAGAAAATGTATGTTTTAATTTAATATATTAAAAATATGACATAACTATCATTCAGCATTATTCAAGTTCGTTTATATTCTGTAGACGTTAAATAAATCATCTAAATATGAGTTATTTAATAACTATATTTTTTTTACAGTATATACAAATTATATAAACCTATAGTATTGAAATAAATCTGTCAAGTAGAAGAGTTTGGATTATTCAATTGGACATGTCACATTTTGATTCAAAATATCTTAATAATGGCTTTAAGGGCCCCAAATTTTTTCCCCAGATTTTTAAGATTATTTGAGCACATTTTTTCTTAAACTTTTTTAATTCAATTTTAGTTTAGTAATTTTTTCTGAGTTTTATTTAATTAACTATTGTTTTTATTAAACTCTTACTTCACATATGTATAAGTAATTTACTTTTTGCTAAGGTATTTTCTTTTGTCCTTATTTTCCCTGACTCACCACCCCTTTCCATCAAATATATTACATATGACTTTCAAAATAAAAATCAATAAGAAGTTTTAATGAAAAACCCACACTTCCACTCGTGTCCATTGTACACAACACACGTATATTGAAATTATCCTCCGGCTAAAAGTTATATTTATGATTAATTTTTTTTTTGTCCTCCTCCACAACACACACATCCTGCAGATCCAAGCTAAAATTACTTTTACCTCTATACGCACTTTATGGATGATTTATGATGTCAACCAGATGTCAGAAAGGTAATACCTAGTATCCTGATGCTGGATTGTGTTGTGTACTTATTCCAATCTTCATCTTCATCAGACTTTAATAATTTTGTCTTTTGTGTCAGTCTGTATAAGTTGTATTGTGGCCCTTGCTTATGACAATTTTACCTCTTTTATGTTTTAACCCCCGCCACCTTCTTCTTACTTTCAGTCAAATGTTAAATAATAATGGTTCATGTGTTACATACGAAACTTTACCTCAAGGTTAAAAAGATAATCCTTTTGGAATGAAGATGTGACGTGTCACATATTCTTCTAAGATTCAAGGTTAAGCTGTTGAGAATTATCATTATTGTTGATGGAAAGTCTACAGATACCTTCTAAGGTACAAATATCAGAAACAGAAGTCAAAATAATTATAATTAATCAAAAACCAAACGTGATGAAGAAAATAAGATTTTGAGAGCGGAAGTAATAAAAAATATACACCATGGACTTTAACTCTTTAAGATTGTTTGTATTCCCTACTCAATCCTCAAAGTACCTACGTATTCAGTAGATAGTAGATGTCTACGATTTAAAAGATTTAATTAATACATTGCAAAAATGCCTTCTCAAGACTAACTCAATTTAAAACCAAACTGGGTACCGGTACAGCACTGCTCCCATTCTCATTGACAAACTGTTTGCTAGAATTAAATTAAAATGCAAATTAAAGCCCTTACTCTCTACCTATGCTTCCATCATAAGGACCAGCAGGATATACACAAATTTACAAAAGCCAAATACTTGCACTGTTCGGAAAAATAAAATAGAACAAGAAAAACAAACAGAAGAATGAAGCTGATGGAGTATCCTTATGCAGACAAAAAAAAAAGAAGAAACACAGGAACGGGACTCCTTTTTATATGGTTCGTTCCTTTGGGAAAGGAAGAAGTTTGTTCCTGTGTTTACCTTATGCTCTCTGTGAATATTTAAAAATATGTATATATTTTTTTTTAGTGTTACAACATCATCGTCCTGAAATGCGCTGTACCCACTATATACGAGTCAGTTTCAGTTTCAGCTGATGTAACAGCCAAACCAAGCCAACAGTTGGTAATCCGTTTTGTGGCTAAGGTAAATAATGAAATGAGTTTCATGTTATCCTCTTGTGAGCAATCACTTTCGACGCTCTTAAGTAGATTGGGGATTTCCTTCGCGGATTTACGGAAGCACAAAAAAAATTATAATAATGCTATTATCTACTTTGGTTCTGGTATTAAGGATGAAGAGATGAGCTTACCTGTTCCCAAAAAAGACAACACAAAAATAAATAAATATTGAAGGAAGAGTGGTAAGAGGTGTCAGTTGTATTTTTCATCTGCAAGCTGTAGAAAAATTCAAAAGAAGATTTTAAAGGTGATTCTGCAAACAATTAAGTTTTTGACGGCACCGCGGCGGCCGGCCGGCGCGCGGTCGGCGTTTCAGACATTATGAAACAAACCCTGTCTAATTGATATCTCAATGCGGGTAAACAAAACGTTCAAGTTCTGAAACATTTTAGAACCTGTTAAAGACAATTTTCAAGGGACCTATTCTTGTTCTCCTGACGTGTCCCAGTTAACCATTCATTTATTTAAGGTTTCACATCAAATAATTTTTACAAAAATATTAATTTGTTACAAAAAAAATTTCTTGAGACTTTCTTATCAACCGGTCACATAAATCGATGGTTTCGAGTAGAGCTCTTGATACCCGGGTACCCGGTACATTGACCGGGTACCCGGGTACCCGGACATTCCGGGTATTACCCGGGTCGCCGGGTACCCGGGTACCCGTCAGGTGTCGGGTACCCGGGAATTTGTTTAATTGGTCCCAATGAACCATCATAACTCAGATGGGAAATGAAAAAATAACAATAACAACAGGGTGCTTCTTAAAGTACAGGTAGAAATAAAGAAAGTCGTTTTCACAAAATTATTTTCTATTAGGGTGGTGCAAATTTTTTTTTGTCGTTTTCAAAAAAATTTTTTGTATTAGGGTGGTGCAAACATTTTTTTTGTCGTTTGTTTTCAAAAAAAAAATTTGTATTAGGGTGGTGCAAACATTTTTTTGTCATTTTCAAAAAAAAATTATTAGGGTGGTGCAAAAAAAATTTTTTTTTCGTTTTCAATGTAAATTCAAAGTGTAACTTTACACAAGCTGAAAAACACATTTTTCACATATGTGACACGTTTTATTTGGCCGCCATCTTGTTTTTTATGAAAATTTAGATTTTCACATATAACTCGCGTTGTTTTGATTCTAGAAGAAAAAGTTATAGACAAAACTTTTAAAACAATAAATTTTCTACAAAAAATGTTAAATAACTTTTTTCGATAACTGCTTTTGTTTAAGAGTTATAGTACATTTTGTTGAAAATTCAATTTTTTGACGCTTCCTCAGTACAAAATGTACTATAACTCTTAAACAAAAGCAGTTATCGAAAAAAGTTATTTAACATTTTTTGTAGAAAATTTATTGTTTTAAAAGTTTTGTCTATAACTTTAGAATCAAAACTACGAGAGTTATATGCGAAAATCTAAATTTTCATAAAAAACAAGATGGCGGCCAAATAAAACGTGTCACATATGTGAAAAATGTGTTTTTCAGCTTGTGTAAAGTTACACTTTGAATTTACATTGAAAACGAAAAAAAAAATTTTTTTGCACCACCCTAATAATTTTTTTTGAAAACGACAAAAACAATGTTTGCACCACCCTAATACAAAAATTTTGTTTGAAAACGACAAAAAAAATTTGCACCACCCTAATAGAAAATAATTTTGTGAAAACGACTTTCTTTATTTCTACCTGTACTTTAAGAAGCACCCTGTTGTTATTGTTATTTTTTCATCTCCCATCTGAGTTATGATGGTTCATTGGGACCAATTACACAAATTCCCGGGTACCCGACACCTGACGGGTACCCGGCAATGTGTCGGGTACCCGGGTACCCGATCATGTTTCGGGTACCCGGGTACCCAACACGTGCGGGTACCCGGGTACCCGGCTACCCGGGTAATACCCGGAAATTTAGTTACCCGGGTAACCGGGTACCCGGTCAGTGTACCGGGTACCCGGTCGAAATCAAGAGCTCTAGTTTCGAGGTTGATCAAATTTCAAAAACGATAAGCAAAATAAAATATCGTACCCTCCATACATACCTACATCCGTTTCTTAAGGATCTTTAACAAAACACAACTGTGGTGAACATTTTTTATATTACGAGTATATTGATTGAAGCGAATTTATTTATTTATTTATTTACATTATATTTTTGGACTACAACAAAATAATATTCACATATTGAGCTAAGAGCTATTAGTGATTTAATGGAAAAGACTTATTGAAATTTAATAACAACTTTGTATTATTATTTTAAGAAGAATATGAAAAACTTATTATTTTAAGAAGTTTACTTATTAAAATTCAATCCATACAAATGCAAATGCAAAGTTCAGACACAGATAAAGTAGGTTTGAAGTGACTAACTTTTCACAATAAAATTATCTATTGTTAATTTCTACAGAGGTATAATAACTAACTGCAATTTATCCAAAAGGAAAAATCAGTACTTAAAAAAAATGACACTTGGAAAAAATAAAAAACTTAATGTGAAATAATAAATTAATTAAATACATTTTTTTTGCCGGAGTCCATTTTTATTTGTTCAATGAGATTTTCTCCGTTCTTTTAATACGACCTTCTTTTTCAATGAAAACTATATCGAAATGTAATAGTTTTTCTTCTAATTTATGTGAATCTTTTTTTGTTTATAAAATATATTCAAATTATGTATTAACTTTGTCTTGATCCAAAAAATAATTTAAAACGGTCAAAACGTCTCAATTCAACAGAAATTTAATGAAGAGGAGTAAGCTCTTTTTTGATGAAGCATACCATGTGTCTAAGAGCTAGATCGTGTAGGTTGTGCCAACTTAAAAAAAAAATATATACAATGGGAGGACAGTCTACTTTCCCTTGTATGGGTGCGAGGACCAATTTTCAAAAAAAAAGGAAAAAATTTAAATTTCCAGGTTGTACATTTTTAAACGCCAGACACTCGCGTCGTTTAGTTGGCGTTCCAAAGTTTTTTTAAGTTTACAACTTCGGTATAATTTATTTTCAAAACAACATTTCGATAAAACAATATTCTTTTTCAAATGTAATTTTAAAACATCCATAAAATTTTCTTAATTATTTTTTTGTTTTTGTTTTTGAATTTTGTTTATGAAAAATTTTCTAGTAAATAGTTTTTTATCTCTGTTAAGATTTTGGAAAAAAAAATAAATTGTTTTGGAAAAAATTTAATTTTTTTCCAAAATCTTAGCAGAGATAAAAAACTATTTACCAGAAAATTTTTATAACCAAATCCAAAAACAAATTATCCACCCATTTACAAAATATTGCATTTTCAGAAAAAATAATTTTTTTTTGAAAATTTTAAAAACCTCAAAATCTCAGTAAATAACGTTCTATATTTAATAAAAAATGTTCTTTGAAAGATATATTCGACCAACTAATTCTTATTGCTCACAAAAGTTTACAGAAAAAATTTAATCATAATCTTTGAGATAAAAAAGTTTTTAGGGTTAAATTGGCAGATGTCATTACTTTTGGAACTAAACAAAATTCAACTTTACCTTTATTTATTTTCTACAAAATCGCACGGTTAAAAATCTTGGACTAAAATTCAGTAATTCCTGTATTGTATATAGGACCACACCAAATTTTTACTAGAATTCAATACTTGCAGTGGTTTAAAAATCTTTCGTATACTATCATTATATTGAAATGTAATCATTGCTTGGAATACACAATATTTCCCTTCAAATGGGATTTTTCAAAAAATTGTTCCCTGGGTTCAATACAAAATAAATTATAATCTAGTACAATCTAATAATTTTCACAATTAATTTCAATCCGAAATGGATTAGCCATAACGATTTTTTGGAATAATTTTTAATATTTAAAGAATATTATTTAATCTTAATGACTTAATTCAGTATAAAAAGCAAACCTTTTTGAAATGCCTTTTAATTGTGAATGCATTTATTTTGAATCTGAGTTGGATTACATTGTAAACCATTTTATTTTATCATCCAGTATTTTTTAAGCTCCTTTGTAGTTAAAATTCGTTTTGTTTTTAATTTACTTTGAATTAAATAACAGTGGAAGTAGAATTGTCGTGTAATACTATATAAACTTATTTTAAGTACGATTTGGTTTGAATATCAATAAAATTTCAATTAACTGATAGTACGAATAGTATTACGATCTAGTAAAATTTACTGTTTAAATTCAATATAAAAAAGTTTTATTTGTAATAAATATTTAATTAGATTTTAGTAGGTATAAAACAGTTTTATGTAATTTTTCATACAAATTGGTCATACTATCAATTCAGTTTGAATTAAAAAAGTGCGATTAGTATTGAAAACCAATGAGATTAAGTAGGTACCTATTCAAATTTAATTGAAAAATTATTTTTTGATACGAACTATAAATTCTGAAAAAACGAAAAAGAATTGCAATGAAATATTTCTTTCACATAAATTTAATAGTTTTCCCTAAGAGTTTTACTTACTTTCAGATCAGGTTCCGTGGACTTCAAAAATATGCTAAATTTTTTAATTTGTCTTTAAAT
Source organism: Syrphus vitripennis (assembly GCA_958431115.1). NCBI lineage: Eukaryota > Metazoa > Arthropoda > Insecta > Diptera > Syrphidae > Syrphus > Syrphus vitripennis. The sequence continues at coordinate 8,597,948 of OY288108.1, read as the reverse complement.
GTGAAAAAAAACATTTTTTATTTAATTCTTAAAAATTTATTTTTTTATTGTTAAAATTTGTTTCTTATGATTATATTACATATTCTTTTTTTATTAATCAATTAATAAAAGTGAATTAACTTAATTGCAGTATTTTTTGTTTAACAAAAAATAATGATTTTGTTTAACAAAAAATACTGCAATTAAGTTAATTCAGTTTCAATGATTTAGAATTGACTTACTTGTCGCTATAACATCTTCGCTTGTTATATAAATGATGGATCAGTTTTTATGACTGCGAATACCTACACCTCATGTCCCATTTTACAAGTTACCATTATAATTGTGTCCTCTACTAACAAAATTCCTATAATTAAGTCAAAAATGTAATCGATCAGAGGATTTCAAAAAATGATAAACAATAAAATTGAAAACAATAATTGAAATTGAAAATTTAATTAAGACTAATTTGTAATTTCGTGCAATTAAAAAAAGATGTTAGATTTTTGTAACATTTTTAAATAAAAAATTAATAGAAATAATTCGTTACACTTACCCTTTGAAATTACACTTTTTCACAAATCTCGATGTTTTCACGTCAACTTTTTCTTTTAAATGAAAAGAAATGCAGGATTCGCGTTTCATCCGCTGCTGGTATAAATTGCATTCCAATTGTATTGCTTTTCAGACAGTATTGCATTCAATTTCAATACAAGATGTATACATTCAAAACAAATTGTATTCAATGGAATCGAAGTGCTCGAATAAAGTTCATAAATCAACGCGCTTTATGTTTTGGGACATTGGAGTGAATTTTATTCCAAATTGTATTTCCTTCTAAGCCCCAATATGCTGCATTGTAATACAAAATTTGTAAATTTAATACAATTAGTATTCAATGAGAATGTATTGCTGGAATAAAATTCATTCCAATTCGCTTTCCGTTAAGTAAAAGTACCGTTACAATAAGTGGTTCCTATTTGTGTTTCGAACGCTGGAATAAATTTCATTCCAAATTGTAATATTTTTTATACTACATTTACATATGTATATGTAGTAATAAATTTCAATTCAAGATTATTACATTCAATATCATTTTTTGATTACATTCCAAATTTGGGAATTTCCTTCTGGGAAATTTATTTGTGTGTAATCCTCGATGTACTCATATTAAGGACTTAGGTATTAAAATTAAATAAAGGCAATACAATTTTTAAGTATTAATGGTGTAAATCAAGGAAATTTCTACATTGAATACAAAAGCAAATACATTTTAATTCAAAATATATTGAAAAAAAAAATAATATTTGGCATGTTATTGAATTAAATACTGCAGGTATTGGAAATATGCAGTAATACTTTAGTATTACTAAAATTTAGTCCAAGATTTTTAACCGTGCGCTTAAGTAGTGTTTAGGCTGTAGATCAAGGTACAGGCGCATTCGAATTCAAAAATCTAAATCGAGTTCAGCACACCAAAAATCCCTAGAAAAGTAAACTTTGTTTTAATATAAACTTTCTTGGTCATCAGTGTTATCGCTTATTTCTTTGTTTTTTTTTCCTGCAAAACTGTATTCGGTCCACAATTATAAGTGCCATTCATACAACACCTTACCCCACTTCATTAATTTATCTGTAAATAAATCTTTCTTTGAAAGTTAACAAAGCCCACTACTTCGTTCAAATAAATCCATCAAAGATAGATTGCCTTTTAATAGGCTTGTAGGTAGGTTAACGTTTATACTATTCGAATTATTTATTGCAATCAAAGTTGAACTAAAATAAAACGACCAACAATTTCGAATAATAGAGCAAAGTAACATTGTTTCACCTAATAGGTGAGCTTAATTACGCTTAAATGAGCTTATATTCGAGTGATTTGTAGCCAATTGGACTTCAGGGATTTATCCTTTTGCCTGCAAACACAATTCAAACTTTTTCCCCTTTTTATATTATGTTTTCTTTGTGTTCTATGGTATAGTTTTCCAATTTATTGGTACCTGATTGTGTTTCCGAGTATTCGAATCGAAGATGTATCTAACTCGAACCATGCCATGACAGCAATAAATTCTGAAAGGCTTTAAGGATGGCAAAGGTACATATAGATACAGATACGCTGACTTTTGTCGGAAATAATCTTTCGATAATTTGTATGGAATTAATTGATTTATATCGATATCAAAAAACAAAATGACTTATACTATAAGCTATTGAAGAATTTGAAGAAGAAATTGAATTATGGTTTGTTGGTTCAAAACATTATCAAACAACCAAGCCACTTTCAAATGCACTTAAATAATTGATTTAATCTCCTCTAAATGGAATCATCGATTCAGCCTCCAAAGTCTAGATCACACAGTTGTTGGTTAATTTATTCCTTGTTTTCTTCCTTAAGGTATTTGCATTAATTAACCTTTAGCCAAGAAATAAGACGACGACGACAGCCACCCTCTTGAAGAAATCCACCAATCTTTTTTTTATCAATTGTGGTTTCATCGGAGAGACAAAACAAAGAAAAAAAACTTTGTGTTTATTTTATTACTAAAAAAAAAATGTCTTCAAGTTAATTACAATCCTGCGAGTAACCGCAAATCCTGGGATTGGCTTCTTCTGCACGGAACCTTACATAACCATGGCACACAAGCAATAATTGAAATTCACCGGAGAAGTTTTTCAATTCGCTAAACCAAACTCAATTAAAGACGCTCATGGAGAAAAAAAAAATACCGTCAGGAAAGACAACAATCTAGTCTTTGCACTTGCTTTTTTGGAATTCAGTGCGGAAGAGTTGGGAGCTGGGGAGTCTTTTCTGTCAGAAGTTACTTCTGTTTGTTTACCTTTAAATTAAAATGCAAATTAAAATAAGTTGTTCGTTTTGGCAAAAAGAAGGGTAAAGGGGTATTTTTAATGGAATGGTGCAAGGTGTGTTTGGGAATGGTTGTGGAGGTCTGAGTGGCAATGTGGATTCATTGTTTAAAAATATGAGGAGATACTGGTATATACTTATTTAAAAGCTCCTTTTAAGTCGAGTTTTTAAACAAAACCTTAGCATTCTTAAAATAAAGTTAACACGGAAATTATGGCTCCCGAGTGTAAGGAGTTTAAAAATCTTGGATCTGTGATAAATAGCGAAGGATCTTGTGATGGCAAAACGGCATCCCTGATGAAGTGGCGGAAAACTCTGCTATCTTCTGTCGTAGAGAAATGCCTACAAGCTGAAAGGAAAGCTCTACAAGACAGTTGTTCGTCCAGCGCTTACATACGGTTCACAGTGTTAAATAAATGTACAAGAAGTATGAGACTAAACTGAAGGCAGCTGAAATGAAGATACTTCCCATGACAGCAGGAATGACAAAACGCGATCGAATAAGAAGCTAGAAAATCTGTAGAAGGCTTCACGTCAAAAATACCATCTTGCACAAGATACAGAACAGTTGATCAAGGTAGCGGAGCACGAATTTGAAGTGGTGTAATCCTTTAAATACCTTGGTCAATAGTAGCAGCCGATAACAATATAGAAGAAGAAATACGCGGGTGGCTGCTCAATTCCAACAGAGCCTACTAGAGTCTGTCGAAGCTCTTCAAACACAGAAATATCACCATAAGTTCAAAATTACTGCTGTACAGGACCATGATCCTTCCAGTACTCACGTTTGGATCCGAGACTTGGGTGCTAGCAAAAGACGTTCAAAGAAAGGTTTTAAGGAGAATTGTTAGCCCCATATGAGAGGAAGAACGATTCCGGAGACGGTACAATCATGAATCGTACGCAATCTACCTTGAAGTGACAAAAATTAAGCTCGGTAGACTCCCCGGTGGGCAGGGCACCTAGGTCGTATGAGTGAAGAGGAACCGGATCGGAAAGTCGTTTATGGTACATTCTATGGTACACGGCAGCGTGGTAGACCATGTTCGCGCTAGAGAGATGGTGAGGACCAGGACGCCCGAAGCCTTGGGGTGCGCAACTGGATAGCGTCGGCTCAAGACCGGGATAGGTGGAGAGACTTGTTGAAAGAGGCCATGACCGTACCCCGGTTGTTGAGCCGATGATGATGATGATAACTAGGAAGAGCATGACTAACTTAGCTGGTAGAATCGCCCTGAGAACTTAGCTCAAAAGCAACATCTGCATTTAGTTTGCCTCATACATGGAACATTCGAAACCGAGAGGGTGAGAAGTAAGAGGCAGCCCGTGAAGTAAAACATTTCTGTTTTAAGATGAACGAGACTGGGAATCGAACCCACATCCAGAATGACCTGCGCCCTAACTATTGTGCAGGGATTACTATTTCATTTCAAATCAACATTGTGTATGTTTCTCAAGCTGGCGTAAGTAAGCAGATGCAGTTATAGCTGATCAATTAGAACCAATTTTCAAATAACTTATTCTTCTTCAAAAAAATCTAAATTTAAATATCGATATAAAAATCTTTCCAAACTGATTTATATCCAAACACCGATTTTTTCTGTGTAGCAATTAATTAGCTTCATTCAGAAGCTCAACCAAAAGTAATTGAAAAATCCTCCTCCAGTCAAAAGGTTTTGCTAATCAATTTAAAAGTTGTTCACCTTATATCTTCAAATAGAAAAAAAAAAAAAACCATAGAAGAACCCAACCATCTATACGACCGGCCACCATAATACCCACACCCATACCCGTTGAATTCTTTTGCTCTTATTTTCCATTCAATTTGCTAACAAAGGACCAAAAGGAAGTGATCTGTGATTATCACTTTCTATCTCAACGATGCTGATATAGCTTCGGGTGGTTTTTTTTTTCCTTCAATTTTATAGTCCTCGAGGGTGCGAACAAAAAAATACCTTTGAAATAATTATCAGCCAGCGACCTTTTCACTTTTTCCTATATAATTTAACAGCGATGGACCTTTCTACCTCTACGTTTTTTTTCTTGGTCTTTGTAATTGAATTAAATCCATGGCCACTTCACACCATCTAAAAATTATTATTGAAGTATAATTGAAATGAATGAGATTTAAGGAATTTCTTTTTTCATGGAAGCAATGAATTTGAATATAATTTTGAGATTCATTTCGATTAGGTAAATAGCTGGGCAATGATTTTGATGAATTAGAAATAAACATTCTGTGTGCTAGAATCTTAAAGGAAATTGGTTGAATTTCTTTCTTTTGGGAATACGCTAACTTATGTGTCACTTCCTGCACTAGAAAATCCAATTTTTTTTTTTTTGAATTTTACAGGTTCAGTCGTAATTTAAAAATCTAGAGAAAAAGTTTCGAAAACACTATGGATAATTTGTTGTCCATGAAGTATGTTGCTTTCGTCTTGGATATCCATCAAGTCAAAACTAACAGCTAAAGAGTCTTGGAAAAATTATCACCCCTATGTGAATTGCTCTATGCGTTCCACACAGAAGAAACGCTATAAGATTTCGTTATGGCTTTCATTCAAAAAGAAGATCGTCTTAGACAATGAAGATATTCTTATTGTAGGGATTGAATTTTAATAATTGCACTTCTTAAAGCAATAAGATTTTCGTGGTAAATATCTTAAAAGAATATTGAAACTTTATAAATATTATTGAAGATTTACATATACCGACGCGACGGATCAATAACTGATTTTGGAGTTTTAGGAGGTCAAGATCATCTTTAGCTTATCCTTCCATCTTCCATTGTCATTGTAACGTTTTTCAGTTGGAAATTTCAGTGATTGAAGAAGTTCTATCTTTGCTTCAGAAAACGTGATATCAACATCTGATACCCACAATTTTTCTGATAGTTAAGCTGCCATTAAATCTGTTGATTATGTCTCTGCGAACTTGTTGACAGACTTCAACTGCTGATCATCTCTTCCGGAAATGGCGTATCATTTCAACATTCACCTATCATGGGATTGGGGCCACATAGCCATACCAGGCAATTGTTAAGCATCGTTACATGGTAACTCATGCTCATTCGAGATGCAATAAGTGGAACAGACTTCAGGTGAAAAAACATCACACAACAAGGTCTAGCCTCCGATGAATCAGAGACGATCTAAGTGTTTTATATCAGATCGCATATATAAGCTCCGTAATAGGTGTCATTACAGGGCACTGTCTTATTGAAAAGCCCAGTTGGATGTATTTTCTGATAATTTCTGCAGAAGATCTATGGTCGACGAATAGGATCTTCGATCATAAAGATATTGATTTCAGGGAAGTGCTACTTTAACCACTCTAGTGGTCTTGTTCATAAAGAGCTCAAAATGGTTTAATGAAGAAGGAAGAGTTGTTGCTCTACTTCTATTTTCTCTAATTCAAGTCCCTTGTCAGCAACCTATTTTCTCAATGGTCTGCAGATGAAAGAGGTTTGATAGTTAAGAAGTTTCAATAATGGCAGCCGATTTTGCTGATCTTATGGAGAAAATCGTGGAAATTTGCATTTCTGGTAAGGAATTGGTCGACATCCACTCATATATCAGTTATTTGACTTTCAGTATTTTTGAGTCTTCAGTTTCGCAAGCTGCCCTTCCTACTAAATTCTCAATTGCCACTTTCCACAAACTTCTTTTTTGTTATATGAGACAAATATCCTTTGTGCCAAAAGAAGATCGACGTAAGAGCTAGCTATGTGAAGACATCCACGAAGACATCCACGAGGAGAAAAGTACCGAAGGTATGTATGTATATGGCGGGTGTGCAACGACGTGGATCTCTACTTGTGGCTAGGTCTGACGCTGATCTGTATATTATATAGAACTATTAACATCAACAACTTACGCTTGTTTACCGGTCGGCCACCTTGGTGCAACAACATTCACCTGCGATGACGAAACAACAATAACAACATCTCGTTTGAGAATTTGTTGAAGTGTCAATACAAATTTTGATAGTCGTGCACCTGATTTGGGTTTTTGATTTAACATTTTTCATTTCAATTGAAATCCAACAGCAACTTTTTTTTAAGTCACTTTGTTTAATTAGATTTGTATTTAGAAATTAGAAGCCTAAGATAGGGTAACGGGTTTTTAGTCATTACATCCGATGAGAGATTCCGAGAAGCAATAACTGTCCAAAAAAGTTCATTAAAATATTTCCTTATACACATAGAACATGTAAATAATTATCTCCGAAATATTTAAAAGTCTAAAAGAAGCTACCTTTATTATGTCTACCTACTCTATAGGTACATAAGAAAAAAATATACTTAAAAGTTAAATCAAACAAATCTCTCTTCCATGCTGTTATCTAAAGGCACTTGAAATAAACTTAAGAATAATTTAACAACTTGTTTGCACCAAACCCCACCTCAAGATCTCACCCCAATCTACTGAAGCTACTTCCGCTTTTCCTCATCACCATATCTTAGAACAAACCTGAGTCTACCTTTTACATCTCACCCCATTATCAAGCAACGTTATAACCTAATAAGGGACCCATTAAAAAAAAAAAAAAACAAAGAAGATTATCTTAAGAGATAACTTTTATGGCCACCAACAATTTTTTTTTTTTTTTTGGATATGAAATGGAAAAACTTAAAAGAGAATATTAGAACGACAATTTTTAACTACCTCAAAGTGGCTGTGGTTGGAACTGAAGATGTCGTTGTATTATCAGTCGATGCTAGATATACCTACCCTCCTTCAACACGCCAAAAGGTAGAATACCAAATGTTAAATTTTCGTTAAGTGGTTTTGGCAGATGCAGGAATCTACCACCATATTTGCGGACGGGAATGGATTTACAATGTAAATTTATTGAGGCCCATTTCGTAATCTATGTACTTGTTCATAATTTTGAAAATCAGATTAAAAAAAAATAATAGAAACTTTTCACATTAACATCGAGGTACATATACGTATAGAAGTCACAATTTTTATATTTTTTTTATATCAATACTTTTGAGTTAAATTAGTTAATGTAAAATGGCTTCAGTATTAAAGGGTCTTATATTGGAGCAAACAATTCAATGAATATCTGAGAAATAATTAAATCAGCGTTAACTCTAATAACTCTATCTGATTAATCAACATTTACTCCAACAACAATTATTATATTGGACTAAATACTCTCTGCTTCTTTAATATTAAAACAAATAATCTAATAAATATCTGAAAAAATGGTTATAACAGTGTTTACTCCTATAACAATATTTAAGTATTGCGTTATATCAGCATTTGCTCCAATAAAAATACCTGAGGGATTGTTATATAGTATTAGCATTTACTCCACGCTGATATTATGATACTACAGAAAATATCTAAGGAAATAATTATATCAACATTTACTCCAATAACAATTTTACTTGCACTAAGAAGGACTAAATAAGCACTTACGTTTTATATTTTTTCTTGAAATTTTATTACATAAATCCGACCCTGTATTTCTTTCACTTAAAAGAAGAAAAAAGTTCTCCTTAATTAGCTAGCCAGATTGTAAGAAGTGTATCTAGGCTTATTTTTGGATGTTTGCCGAAAAAAGCAAACAAATTTAAGCAAATACTCCCCTAACGATGTGCTATACGATAAAGATGAGATTAGAGGTGAGATTTAATGAGGTGAATCCTTTGAGTCTTTTTACATGAATTTATAAAAAAAAAAAGATTCTTGAGTATCTATATAATTATCAAAAAATGTATCCCTTTTTTGACATTCTTCAAAAATAAAAGTAAATAACGTATGTGTATCTAAATACGTTCCAAGTGCATCTATGGTATGTACGTTATTATCTTCATACATAATAAATACTTAAATGGTAGAGTTTGTTTTTTAAGGTTTTTAATAGGTAGAAACACACGTTCCTATAAAAAAAATAATTTCCCTTCGTTCGCTTCTCTTCCACACGTCATCATCATGATAGACAGGTCCATAAAAAAATATCATACTTGTATGAAAAATGAAAGAAGAAACAATTGACATTGGTGCCAACATGTTGATGCTATTAAAAATTACTCTTCATTTCGCCCCCATCACATCTCACAACGTATCGAGTTGTGTCACTGTCCTCTGACCATAGTCGTTTGTTGTGGCTTTGGCGACGCGACATTGAGGATGACCATCATCATCAGTGGGAAAATAAATCCCCAGCGTCCAGGTTCCAATTACACGCCAATTGGAAAATAATTGATAGGAAAAGTGCAAGAAAAAAAAAGATACAATGATCGTTTTTGAGTGATACCGTTAAACGCAATTATTTTTTTTTTGTTTTGTTATATATAGAATTGGTTTGTTGAAATAAAAAATAAGTGGGCAATTAAATAGAAGAAACTTGCTTTTAAGCTTTAAGACCGTAAACACTCTGATTTGCTGAAAGTTTAATGGGGCATATTCATAGTCAAACTTTAGAACCGGGTCCAACTGGCCTCGAGTCTAAAGTTAACAGAAAGGTTAGAAACAGCTGCTATTTATAAAGAAATTCGCAGCTCTGTTAAGTAAAAAACGGAATTCAACTACAATTTTAGTACTTTTTCCTGTCAATCTATTGAAATCCAAACCATTTTTTGACAGATAGCAAAAACAACTTAGTCAAAAAGTCAACCGTTTTTAAGGATTGACCTGCAGTTTATCTTTTGGACCCAGGTCTAAATTGTCTATGAATAACGTAAACTCATCATGGCGTGTAGTCTAAAGCATCTTATATGTGTTTTGTGCAGCCTGCATGTCTTAAACATTGAGCGTTTAACGGACCATGTACACCTAGTGTCTTGCATGCTTAAAGCATTTTGAGCATTTTAATGGTCTGCACGTCTTAAACGTGTTTAATGTTTTATGCGGCTTTACCTTAAATGGTATTCACTTTTAAAGCGTCTTGAACTACTTTTGCATCTGAAATAAGTTGAGTGTTTTAAAAGTGCTCAAAGGTGTAGAGTGTATTAGATATCATTTACGCTTCGACCGTTTTAAGCATTTAAAGCCGATCTAGAGCATCTTAAGTGTCTTAAGCGTGTTGCGCTTCTTGCAGATCTTGTGCGTTCTGTGTCCCTTGATTATCTTTATAAAATACCCGGTACCAGTATCACCTTTTCCAAAGCTTAACTTTATTTTGACACAATATTTTAAACAACTGATGAAGAACTCTATAACAATATGATAAAGTTAAATTACATCGATTTTTTTCTTTAAAAGCAATGAAAAGAAAATGGAAAGACAAAATACGGTACCGTAAAGTTCCACTCTGCCAACAAAAATCTGTCCTATCCTTCTATTCCTTCAAACAATGCCTAATTTATAAGACCCTAGGTCTTACTGCCATATAAATGTTTGTGTGTTTTTTTTTTTTAAAGTTAATGGTACATTCTAGGAACGAACAGGAGGATCTTTTTTATGATGGCTCCATTGCGATGGATCGCCGATCGTGCGCCGGCATTTGAATTCTACACCTTATCTACGTGCAGAGATTCAAGTACTTTAAAAAGAGCAAAGGACTTAAGATGCTTCCCTGAGGCACGTCTAAATACTTCGATTGGGAACTCTTTGGTGACGCCTGATCTCACATTTGACTTGCCGTTACACGTCCAGTCCATGATCATCTGCAGGAATGTTTCCAGAAGTTTTCGTTACTCATATAATATTCGTTTCGTTTTTTTATTCTGATTCTTAAACCCTAGATTACATTTGTGACTGATTTACAGCGAAATAAACATGATGCAGACGGCCATAGTTCGGTAGTCATGGTAAATGAATGGCCAAGAACAATTATCATTTTTATAAATGAAAAAATATGAACAAATTTCTAATATTTTTTTTCCCATACAAAAATATGGCAACCCTGAAAACTGAAGGAATATCTAACCTTCAATCGAATCCCAATTAACCCGATCTATTACCAAAACATTGCATTATTATTTTGTTAATGGGTTTAACCATTTAAGCTTTCGAATGACCTTTCCGAGTTCTACTCGTACATTCTAGGCTAAAAGAGCGAATAATTTTTTTCAAAATCTTATTTTCTTATATCCGAAAAAGTGTCCATGGTCCCTTTATAATTCGTTAATTCGTTCCTATGTCCATTATACGTCTTCACTTAATCCTGAAAAATCCATTTCGCTGGATAACTTCCAATTGAATAAAATGTTTTGGTAATTGACGAGTCTTCAATTGAAGTAAAAATACGATTCTTTGTAAAAAAAAAAAACATGTGTGGGAAGCATTCCTTTGTCAAACCCTGACTTTCAAATTGAACAGGTCAAAATAGAAAAAGTATTTTTTTTTACCCAAGAACTACTCAGACCCTTACAACTTTTCTTACATCTCATTCTACCTACCTTTTCCAAACATTTAAATTTATCAAAACCACCAATCAAGAACAAGGATACTCTTCTAAACGTAACATTTGTTGTATCGCTGTCCGTTTAAATTTTTCATGGCATTTTGATTTTGGAAAATCTAGCAATTTGCCAAACTGTTACTTCTGCTTCCGACAGCTAACATGCTGGATGTCTAAGCATATCGGCACGATAGCCCAAGCCCAAGCCCACCATCAGCATCAGCATCAGACCCAGATTCAATGACATCTAAACTCGCACACACCATGCATGTTATAGGTTAGGTGAACGACGACGACGACGATGACGACGACAATGACTAAAACGGTATAATATCTAACGGAGATACAGGCCACAGAATCCTCTTGTATGTCATATCCAGTTTTATCTCCTGCTCTCTTGTTGCATTCCAGTTGGCTTGTTTCTACACACTATATACCATCAATGTGTAGGTATGTACAGTTTACACAATGTAGGTGTGTGTATAGAACGGTTATATCTTAAAACTAAAACTTTCCATACACACTATCTTCTGTATCTCTGGGGTGTCCTTACCGTTGTACTAATGTGTCCTTTGGTTGTGTAAATGGTTTTCGAAACAGATCCTGCTATGACGATTACCGTGTGGCATGAAAGGCTCAATTGAATTAAATAACCGAATCTGAATTCTGAAGTGTGTCCTGCTCTTGGACTCTTGTTCGTTATCCTTCTCTTTATATTATGGTACAAAAGCCATGGTAGGTATAGTTGAAGCAGTTACACGTTATTATAACGGAAATTTATAATTTCTTGCTTCAGAAACACTTCCAGGAAGTTGACATTTGGTGATTCCTCTTCTCTTCTCTCCCCGTCATTCCCAATGGTTACATATACCTATTTAGATACCTTCTGATACTGCTTCCTGCTCTGCTCCTGCCTTTTTGAAAGTCTGTTATCATTGTCCTACAATTTCTTCCTTTCATTTCTTAATGATACAACGTCAACTTACTTCAATGTTAGAGGTATTAAATTTCAGGAGGAGCCGTTTTGGTTGTGCTTGTGCCACACTCAAGATGATGTACCGTAATTTAGAAATATAACTGAAGCGGAAGGATAACATGGTAGGATAGTATTTTGAACATTGATTTGGTTGAATGGTTTGTTTGGGTATTTATTTTCTATAGTTTTGAAAACTTTCAAGCGGATGTAATACCTCAGCGATTAAGCTATTGAATGAAATTTGAAGTAAGTTTTCAATTGTTTATAGGGACTGTAAAAAACAATCTTTTAAAAATAGGTTTAGTATGAAATTAAAGTAAAAAAAAAACAGAGAGAAAATGTCTTACGCATACCTACTTTTCAGTATTATCTTATCAATTGACTGATAAGAAGAACTTAAGAATTAAAATTAAACATTTTGTTGAAGATATTAGATGATTTTGTTGAATAATATTCCAAGTTCAAAAGCCCTTCAAAAAAGTGTTGTTCAACCAAAAGAACATGAAGATTACGTTTTAGTTTATCGTTTATGCTTAAGTTGAATATATTATGAGCTCTTAAAACCACTTATTTCACTCTTAAAATAATCTTAAATTCAAGAAATTTTTATTCAAAATAAAATGCGGTATTGATGGAAAGAGTAGAGGGTAAACTACTCAAGATATGGCCGTTTAGTTTAAAGCGCCGGATTTTCACTTCTTAGCATTATTTATTATTGATAGGTGCTTAAAGGTGCAAAACGATTATAGACTCCGACACAAAAGAAACGTTGAGAAACCAACAATAGCTATTTTACAAATGTCTTAAGTAAAAAATACAAATACTTTTAAAACGTTTTTTTTTCAGAACCAGGCAACTGACCCCTCTACCATCCTCCGGGTACCTATTTGAATTTTTTACTAAATTTCTGATAACTTTTTTTTAAAAGAAAAGCATACACATTTCAATGGCCGATCAAATTTTTTGATAGAAATTTGCATTAATGTACCCATTCAAACATTTGCATTTTTTAAGGTTTTTCACCTAGAGGTGAAATAATTTTTTCCTATGAATAACCTAATTTTTCTCAAAACGGTTTTATTGAAAAGCCTTGTATGAGTTTTAGAAGATAAGTAATTAAAATTATTTAATGAAAAAGCATTTTTCAGAAAACTGTTATTAAAGGTTGCTGACATAGAGACAGGTTTTTGGTTTTCAATTTTCTCATGAATGATTTTAGGTTCAAAAAACTATTTTTTGGACATTTGAGAAAAAATCTAATTTTTTTTTTTGAAAACTCAACACTTTTAAAATGGGCGGATAATTAATTATACTCGTTCTTTCAAATATAATATAGGCAAAAATTATGTAAAACAATTTTGCTATAAGTTGAACTGACTTCATATAGGGACCCGAAAGGTGGGACAAGGGCAGTCACTTTTTCTCCTTTTGCAAAATATGGATTATATTTTTTTATTTACTCAAAATTTTGAGTTTGAAACTAAAGTTTTCAAAAACTATACACTGAATCAAGGTTGATTGATTGAAGAAATGGAGTTTTGTCTACTCCATGTTTTTGTTTTTTGGCTGTAGCATGTTATTAATATATCTTTTTCATTTTAAATCAATTTGTTCGAAAATATCAAATGGGATGAACCCCTGCATTATTTTTTTTTCTTGTTATTGCTCAGCCTATACGCTCCTGCAATTTGTTACACCTTATGAAAATCACCCTGAATACCAAAAATATTTTTTATTTGTATTCAAAATGTCCAAAATGTCCATACATCAGAAATGGCATCTTCAGTTTTTTTAATCATACTGTTCTTTTTAGCTTTTTTTTTACCAATTATTCAAATAATGAATTTTAGGCTTTTTCATAATTTTTTTCTGATGACATGGAGGTATATTCATAATCAAAATTTAGAACCGAGTCCAACTGGCCTTGAGTTTAAAGTTAACACACATGTTAGAAACAGCTCCTATTCATAAAGAATTTGGCAGCTCTATTAAGTAAAAACCAGAATTCTACTACAATTTTAGTACTATTGCCTCTCAATCCATTTAAATCCAATCCAAAATCCACTAAGTCAAAAAGTCAACAGTTCTTAAGGTTTAAGCTCCAGTTTATCTTTTGGACCCGGGTCTAAATTGTCTATGAATAACATTAAATCCAGGTTAGCTTAGAATAGACAAAGAAACAACTTCTCAGACGACTATGAATATGCCCCATTCTTTTTTTGTTGCTTTAAAACGCCTAAAAGTATACTTTTTCAGAATTTGTCATATTATGTATCTCTATGACGTTAAAAATTAAGAGCGTTTGTCTTTTTTCTATCTCTATCGAATTCATTTCCTTATTTTCGATGTCATTGAAGTGTTTTCGAACCTAGGAATTCATCACTTCTAACCGAGTTTTGCGGCTTCCATTATCCATTAGAATAATGAGCGACTTTTTTTTAACAGTTTTGCATAATTTAAATCCCTTTTGGTTTGAAATGAAAAAAAAATTAAATGTTCTGAAAACTTTGCTTATTTTGTGTTTTAATTGATTTACAGAATTCTTATTTAATTTTTTGTCCATCCCACCCTACAAAAAAAACCTGCAGACACCAATTAAATCTCTACCTGCACTTCCGAAAATAGACACCTTTAAAGAAACCCTTAAATCAGCATAGAAACACCTGCTAAATGTTCTTTTACATATTACATCGCATGCATCCATATCTGCAACGCCTTCAAAAACTAATTAATCAAATAGCTCCCCCTGTCGCCAACTTATATAACGTATACACACTTGCGAATTTAATTTCATAATTTATCATATAAATCCGACACTATAAAGACACGGTAGTGCATCACATGATGCTAAATTGACGTCTGTCACATCTAACAAACTTATATACATCGTCGTCTATGTGATAAAATATATTGTATCTTCTAGATGTTCGCTTATGCATCTAAAGATTCCATATATTTTCCATTTTGCTGATGAAGAACATGAAAGTGCTAGGTATCACATTTTACCTTTAACCATATAACATAACCTATAGCTCATAGTAGATAGTCCCTTCTTCTTTCCCACTTCAAGATTGATGCACTGCACCAAAAGGTGGAAAAACAAACATTTCGCCAACAATATTGGATGCGGGCCAATTTGCAGTCAAAGAACGTGCAATGTATTTTAATTGACCAGACAAAAAAAAAAACAAAGGAAAAAAAATGTATCTTCAGCTACAACTCCACGCATTACGTATACTATGTCACCCTTCAGGCGTGGTTTTGATGTTTTATTGGTACCTGCGATGTGTAACAACGACGAATAATTTCTTTTTATATTCCACTGCAGTAAAATATAATTTAATGAGCCTGCTCAGTGCTCATGATGAAATTATACCGTCTCTATGTAAAATATCCCCCATTTGTTTATCGATTTCCCTTTTGCAGAAAATTACTTCACTTTGCTCAATATCTACAATAGGTACATTATAGAAACCATCAGGTGCTGTTAGAAGAAAAGTAGAAATTACCTCAATTTGCCAGTTGAATTTTGTAACATAAGGAACAATGAGTCCTTCTGATACACAAAAAGGAGAAGTAAAGTATTTCAATTACAAGAAGTACCACCTCAAGTTTGAATTGGGATGAAAGGACCTTTTCTTGGCGATATATAGTAGAAGGACACCCAACTACGACGACGTCAAGATTTCATGCCGCTCTCTGGCACGACAAAAAAGGACTTATAAGAAAGTAAACTTCTTTTTGTTATACTTTCTCGCCCTCCCTCTTACCGCCATCTACCGAAAGAAAGTCTAATTGAAAGAGAAAAGGGAATTTCAACTAAATGTGCCGCCCGTAACACCTTCCTAGCTCACCCATCCACAATTCACAAATTAGGAATGCAGGCAAACCTGAGGGCAAGGACCATCGACCGACGACGACTCGAAAGAAAAGACGACAAAAAAGGACACAATCAAGCTACGTGCCAGTTCTAACCATCATTGATCCATCCGAATGCCTTCATGGAAACAAAAAAAAAAAATAAGCTCCTGGACCTTTGGAAAAGTATACCTACACCTAGCTACTTTTAAGGAAGAACTTATTTTCCCTAAGGTGTCGCAAACGTTGAATTTTACAACTGTAATTCAAGCATCTGCTTGGAAATATCGATTTGGACATTAAATTGAAGGTTGAAATTTGAGAGAATCCATTTGTATTTTGTGTTCTTTTTTTTTTGTTGCAAAAGTAAAACTCTAAAAGTGCCTTATGACCTGAAGGTGTATAGTATGAGCTAATCAGGAGCTGCTTGGTAAATTTGAATACGGGCATCAGGGGATGTGGATCCTTATATATTCGGCGTGTTCAGGCGTAAAAATACTTCATAATACCCGTGTGTACGATGACAGGTGGTGACGGGATAGATACTTTTTGAAAAAATCTCCCATTTGGCCTTTTGAATATAATAAAATAAAGGATCTTCATTACACTCTGTTGAATGACAAGCTAAAGCCTTCTAGGGGATTGATTCGAAATGTTAAAACGCAACAAAAATCCTTCGATGATTAATTGCTAATTAATTAATTGGAAAAGTAAACTTCTGCCATCGGGCTTGGCAATACAATATGGACCGAAAATGATGGGGGTCAGCAATTAGGAATTATGTAGGTATTATTTTTTAGGACCAAGATGATTATTGATGAGGATGGAATTTATGTGTTTAAAAAAAAGAAGGACAAATGAACGTAGATGTATTCATCATCGATAAAGCCCATGAGGTATTGCTTGAAGGCTTAAAGCATCAAATTCATGCGGAAACCTTTTCTATATAGACAGCCTTTTTACTATGATTTCGTCCTTTAGAAAAATGTAATATTTTGTTCTTCCTCTTTTAGGTATACAAATGTGTTTCGTACAAAGAGAATATATAAATAAACGTTTTCTATAGAAATTTGGATAAAGTCCAACAAATAACTTAGTTCCGGTCAAGTGAAGAACAAAACTTGGCAAAGGTAAAGGAAGTCCTGTCCCAACCGCATAAGGTAGAAAAACCCTATAACAACGGCAGCAAAGTGAAAATATGTTTTTTTTAATTTATTTTTTTTTTTTTGGTTTTCGTATGTTTTAGTTTTGAACAGTAGTTATTGTTAACTTTTATGTGGATTGAGTTTAGTATTGTACAGAATCGTATTTGAATTGTAAATGTTGGTTAACTTAATTTAAGAGTAAATCCTTGGAGAAGTTTTATTCTTAGCCTTTAGATACAAAACTTATGAATATTTTACTGTTAAAATAACGTTATAAAAAAATTAGGAGCCAAATAAAATTGACACTGCAGATTTGACAAATTTATTGCATCCTCTTGGTTAACAAAAAATAGTATGTACCTAGTAGAAGAAAAAAATTGTTTTTTTGTTTTTCTAAGCAGCATGGGTGTTGGAAGTTTTTAGTTTTTAATAATATGCACTTAAAAACAAAATTTAAAGAAATAATCAAAATTCTATCTATCATCAATGTTGGCCTGTATTAATTTTTTCGCAATCACTGCATGTTATTTCATAAATTCCTGATTTTTCAAGAAGTCTCTTTTATGCCTTGTACCTGAATCTTAATTTGTTTTTAAGTTTTTTTTCCGATGACAAAACCAATTCCATACTTAAATTTCCACTTGTTTGTTCAGAAAAACGTTTTTTGAGAATTTTTTTTCGATGGATTTTTTTTTGACAAATATTTTTAGGACAATTTTTTTTTTCCAACATTTTTAATGACGACGAAAATATTTTTCGCAAAATTCTTTTTTGTCAAAATTTTTCTTCACATTTTTTTAAAACTATTTTTTCTGTAAAACGAAATTTGCTTTCGATTTTTTTCGCATTTTACTTTTTTGAAAAAATTGTTCAGATTTTTTTTTGATAAAACTTTTCTTCATAATTTTTCAACGATTTTTTTTTTTTTGAAAACGAGTATTTTTTCGGCGAAAGTTTTTTTTCGAAATTTTTTTTCTGACACATGTTTTACTGAGAAATTTTTGTTTTATGCGCGAACATTTTTTTGAGGGCGAACATTTTTTTACAAATTTTTTTTTCACAATTTACCTTTTGGCCAATTTTAATTCTCGGTAAAAGAAAAAATTCCACTTGGTTATTAACCGACAATTATTTTAACGCAATTTTTTGACCAATTTTTGATAAATTATTTTTCGATTTTTGACAAATTTTTGTTTTCGCCGTGCAAAAAAAAAAAAATGTCCACTTGGTTGTTTTATGACAAAATTTATTTTGAGAAACATTCGAAGATTTTTATCAACAAAATTTTGTCATTAAAAATATTTTTTCGACCTTTAGCACCTAGATTTCTTAAAACTATTAACTTCTTTAAGTGATTTAACGGCAATAAAGACACGGACACTTGGGCACCTTTGGAGAGTTTCAAATAAAACCATCAATATGTTCTTGCACCTTATTAATTTTTTTAAATTTAACTTAAATTAGCAACAAATACTTTAGTAATTGTTGAATATTATGAAAAAAGAATTTCTTCAGCTGTGATTCCGTATTTTCTTGTTGATTCTTGTGTCCAATCTTCCAAAGTTTTTATTAAATCGTTATTAAGATCTTCCTTGTACGATCCAACTTTTCCCTTTCGAATGAATACTCTGTTGTTTAATAAAAAAAAATAAAATATAAAAAAGATCATTCATGAATTTTTTCAAATAATTGATAAGTTTTCGATCCCCTACCCCATAGGATTTTCTTTCACTCCATATTTTTTTTGCAACTGTCTAACCTCTGCCACATTATTGCATGATTCATTATCTAAAAAAAAATATAAAATATAGATTAAAATGTACATTCTATAAATAGTACATAAAAAAGTTCATCAAAATTTCTCATTTTTCTTACATTTCATTTTGTCGAACCTCAAATGATCAACAAGTTCATCCAATTGCTCCTTGCTAACACTCTTCTCCATTAATCTGCTGACTTTCAGAATTTCTTCACCTAAATCTTTTTTCATTCGTTCGAAACTTGTAAAATAAACATTTGGTTCATTACGAAGGTTCCAGAATTCTGCAACATGAGACCAAAATGGACTATAAGCTGTCCTATCTTTAATAGCTTCATTTACGAAAACATCTACGCTGCACGAGTTTATTCCCAGTCCTTTGACAAAATGATGCCACGAAACGATTCCATCTTTAGGATCTCTTGCAACATAAACAATCTGTGAAAAATTAGAAATTAAATGAGTTACAAAGTTTGGGATCTTCCATACCTTGGGTTTAACGGTCCAGAGATCTTTGGGCAACATATGAATAGGTAAATGCGATTTTATAACCCGTGGTGATTTCATATTTTTGGTTTCTTCTATGGAATTGGATGACGGATTAATGGCAACATACCTAACGCAGAGAAAAATATTTTTTATTGATTTTGTTGACATTGCTTGTCTTCAGTTTTAACTCTCAGCAATAATTTAGATTTATATACTCACTCCAAATAACGACACCGCTCTCTCTGATCGATTTTCTTTGCTGTTTCAAAGTCGAAATTATTTGCCAACAGCCAAACCATTTCCAACATCCATGTTGTGCCACTTTTTGGCATGGTCAAGACCCAAGTATCATCTTTTCGAACTTGGAAATTTTGAATTTGTTCCAAATATTTTTCACCTTCGGTACAAAAAATTCCAAATCTATTTTCAACGTCTATGTCGATTGGCAGGTAGTCGTTGGTTTTGGTAAAAACTTTAACATATCCTTTTGGAGTAATACTACAACCTTTTGTTATTTCAATTTGTTCAATTCTAAAGTTACCCATTTTTGTTCTGGGGTGACGATCAAATGAATAATTCCGAGAGAGCTACCGAATTTAAATAATTGTAAAAGCACAATATAATTGATTTTGTATTATCTATTTATACTCTAAGCATACCTATACCATGTCAACTAATTACTATGGTTTCCGATCAGGGCTGTCGAATTGAGTACATATTTAAATTTCTTTTTAAAATAATTTCTTTGAAAATTCAATAATTTGAAATCCACAACCAGGATGAATTTCAACTTAAGTTTTAAAGCTTATTTTATCTACAGAAAAATGTAATTTTAGTAAATGGTGATATTGATAATTTCTTAGATATTTTCTGTATCAGTGTTACAAACGATTTTAATTTACATTTCTGTTAACACACGTCATTCATACTATAAAAGAAAAAAGGAGTACACACTCCAATATAAAAGAAGCGGTGAGTATTTACTCCATTAATAAATTGCTATTGGAGTAAACGCTATTGTTTTTCTCAGATATTCACTGAAGTTAATAAATTGTCAAGAATTAGAAAGTAGAGAGAGCAGATAGAGCTCCAATAAGAAAATCGTTATTGAAGTAAACGCTTATGAGTCACCTTTTAAATATACTTTTTGCTTCTTTTAGGAAATAAATAAATTTATGCTTTTTGGCATTTTGTTCATCCACATCACATGACTGTTTCTATAATTTTTTATTTGAAATGCAAAGTGCATATATTTTCCAATGCAATCAGCGCCACGCTGCAACTACTAAGTACTAATCTACTATCTCAATGTATGGAACTATCACAGCACTGTTTCCTTAACATAATCTCACTTTCGCTTATGGAATCAAGCTGGTTTTGAGATATGTATACGAACATGTTTGGTTTTACTACAGAAAATTAAAAATACATTTCTTAATCACATTTCTTGGCTTACGAGTTTAACCGCCAGAGGCAGCCGAAAAAACCTCCAAACTTGCCAACTTTTTTTGAAATTTTGCTTTTTTTTACAAAACAATTCACTTCTGTTAAAAAAAAAGTTTTCGAAAACCAGAAGTAAATTACATTTCGCCCAAAATTCAGTTAAGAACCGTATTTTCTAAATAAAAGTAATTTAAATCCAAAATGTTGGCGTTTTTTTTTAAATTACATTAATTTTATTGCCGTATAGACGCGATTAGCCCATATTCTTTTATTGATTTTTTTTAATCAAAAAAAAAAAAAAATTGGAAAGGGTGGCAACACTGAAATGCATTTCATAGTAATAAACTTGGTCTGTTTTTGTCTTTTCAGACATTAAATATTTCTTGGGGAATTGGCTAAGCTTGAATGCTTAAAGAACTAAACGCCTATTTTTATTATATTATCTGACCTTCAAATATGTATATAAAATGATTGCAGAGCAATGATTCTTATAACATGTTTGAAAGTGATGTTGAAAAAAAAATATAACATTAGCCAACATTTTTGATAAGACCTGATTCTAATGTTTTTTTTTGTTTTTCAGTCGAGATAAAGTAATCTATCAATGAATGCGTATACATATACAAATCTTGTCGCATGTACTTTTTTTTCCCCAAATGTTTCTCCTATTCCGTAGCTTGGCTGTGGCTGCTCTTCGTTTACTGGAGCACGATTCTAATCCATGAAATGTGTCATTGTTTCAAGTTCATTTAATTTTTTTATACACTAATACACTAATTTAGAGTTGATGACGTTCTTTCTGACGTGATAGCAATGTCTTTGTTGCTGTATTTTCTTTTGAAACTGTCCCATCGGAATAAAAAGTTTGGATCTAGGTCCAATGGTTCCTGCCCCAGTCCCATCAATCGGTCTCAATTCAGTGTACCACTAAATGGTGGTTACTTGAGGGTATCGCTCCTATTGCCGGTTGCTTTACTGTGTTCGAAGACTTAACTCTACCCCAAAGATGATCGATGACAGAACTGCTGTTTTATCAACCGAATCTCATCTAATTCTGCTCAAAACGTAGAACATTTATAATTTTTAAAAATTGAATTTGTTCCAAGCCACCATCCCTACAAAATCCAATTACGTCCTTCGAAAACGAAAACTGTGCAATAAAGATCAGTGCATGGCTTAAAAACACGGACTATTAAAATACACGGATGTGCAAATGATTCAGCCGACTCTAAAAATAAATTAAGGAAACAGATTTATTTTTTGTCGCTTACCTATATTTATGAGGCTATCAGTGCAATAGTGGCGTAACCCACTTTTTTTCAAAAATGAGTTTTTCATGAAAATGGGTCTCTTAGTATATCTATTTTAATACAATAAAATAGTTTTATGTATAGCTATCTACACTCAAAACTAGATGGAACTCAAAAAGATGTTATTGCATTTTATAATTTGATCATAGCTTGAGTGCAATAGTGGCGTAACCTTCATACTTCTCTTAGAAACTGTTTGCTTCGGTATAGATTGTGACCATTTGCTTTGGTATAAATATAATATGGGCAGTGAAAAAGTTCACATGTATGCTTGGAATGATTTTACCAGCGTCAAGGGGACCTCAAGAAATTGGGTCTTGTTTTATGCATTATTTAAAAAACGTACATGGGATGTTCTTAAAAAAATTATTTATTCTGACCAATGTGGGGGCCAAAATAAATATACTATACTTTCACTGCTGTGCCAAATTTGGTATCCCATCCCGATTTTGTGGTTGAAGATATGGACCAAACATTTTTAGTTAGTGGAAATTCTCATTTGCCATGTGACCAAGATTTTGGTGTAATAGCAAAGAGTAAAAAAAATTTATAGATATCTTCGTCCCAAATGATTGTGTTAACGTCATTCCCTCGGCCAGAAACAACAGAAACCCATTTAAAATTGTAAAAATGACTTCATCTGTTTTTTTTTTCCACAAAATCTCTCGAAGAAAATATCACAAATTTCCAATTCCAAGGTCGAATGGCTTAAAATTCAGTGGTTACACTTCGAAAAAAAATAAAACATTTTCAATTTTTTATAAATTAGAATGAAATTGATGTTTTTCTCGAAGAGACAATCCGTTAGTATTAAAAACTCAACTAACTTGAATAGCCTAAAATAAATGATAAAAAAGAAGGACTTAATTGAACTGCTTCAATTTATACCACCAATTTGTCTTTTTTATAATAATTTAAAAACGTCAACAAGTTAGTGTTCCAATCGAAATATTTGACGTTTTATTAGACGAGGAGTAAAATCATTAAAGAATAAGTAAAAATGTACATTTATAATTTTTGTTGTTAAAATATGAACTATAAGAAAAAAAAAACAATATAATAAATTTGGCGTAACTTTCTTTTTTCTTTATTTTTATAGAAAAATGGCTTAACCCACTATTGCATTCATGGTTTATTTAAAACGAAGTCGAATTAAATATCAAAAATGTCAATGGGAAAATACAAAAAATGTTTAAAGAAAATTTTTTTCTTAAATATCTCGTAACTCTAAAGTGAATTTTGTGGGTTACACCACTATTGCACTCATGGCCTCATTATAATAAATGGTCCGTAAAACCTGCACCTGTCAACGTCGGTCGATCGTTCGGCTGCGTTCATGAAAAGTACGCCGATAGTTTCACAGTTATTTCACTACTTTAAATTTTAACTATTCTCTTTTGAGCCATTGTTTACTGAACCAAAAATTATATGTAAAACCGAAAACTTTTATAAAAAGTTTTATGACCAAAAGTAGCTCTTAACCAATCCTACTAGTAATAATGCCCAGTTGCTCAAACAAAATATCATAAATATATTTAGGTTATAAATGCTAAGTGGGACTTAAAATTTTATGTTAAAGTGGCTTTGTCGTAACAAAATCTCACGAAAAAAATATAAAAGTTTGCTATCATAAAGTTATTATGTAGATTTTATATCATCTGTAGCATCTGGCTTAGCCCATTGCCTTAGTCCCCTATACATAATAATATAATATAGTTAATAGATTAATTTAAATACCTAAATGTCCTCATTGCAATATTATTGTTTGGTTTGGTTGAAATCAATTCGCAAAAAGAAATAAAATCTTTTTGCATTTATTGACCAATTTCTTACACTTGCGTTTTCATCAGTCTATATAATATAATAACATTTTATTTTTCTGACCAAAATATTATTTTTGATTTCAAATAAGCCACAAAAGTTCATTTTGATGTAACCAATTCCCAGACGCACATCCAGCATTGTCCCATCAAATCAAATTGCTTTCAATATTATTGCTAATATCATAGCATTGTTGTGTGTTTTGCTTTAAGTGATCAAAAACCAACACAACACATGTTCCTGATGGACACTTTGTAATCATAAGCAAATGCAAATCAAAATCTTATTTTATCTACTTCTTTTTTTTTCAAAATCAAATCAAGCAACCATATTGAAATATTCACTGAAAAAAAAAATTTACAAAAGGAAAAAAGTGTATTGACCGCAATTGATTGGATTAAATCCACACTTTGATTGAGAGGGCGTGATATGAGTGATGAAAGAGCAAAAAAAAAAACCCTTTCAATTCTTTGCCAAAAGGAAACATCTGAAGAATACCTTTCCAACGGGGAAACAAAATAAGACGATAAGGTATTTTATGTGGTGGGCAGGGAGAGGGGGGTGTTTTTGAAAAACACAAAATCCTTCATTGTGTTTGATACACATTTTCCGCAAAAGGATAACAATCAGCTGAACGTGTGTACGATGTCAATGTGTCGATAATTTTTTCGGTCACTCTTTCGGTCAGTGGTTTCACTTCAAGTTTTATTGTGCAGGGATTCAAAGAAAAAAAAAAAAGGATAAAAAAAAACTTTGCGGACACATCCCCAGAACCCTTTATAGAAGAATATTGATACTCAGTGTGTAGTGTGTCAGTAATGTGAAATTGAAGTGAAATTTTTATCTGATTTTTCTACATTTGTGTCCTTTATGAGACATTGTTGTTGGATCGTTGTTTGCATCTGGCTTTCATCAGTAAAATGGAATTTAGAATGTAGGTGTAGGTAAAAGTCATATTTTTCTATGAAATTTTGTTTGAAATTTTTGTTGCCATATCGAACAATGGAGTTTCAGACAAGTTATTAAAAAAATTATTTTAAACCTTTTTTATAAATTTTCTGCCAATTAATAAAAATTTCTTTGACGACATATTTAAAGCACATCGAAAAAAGTAAATCTTGATTGACAACGTAAAATTAAGCGGTTTTTGTGTGGATGACATCAGAATGTGAACTTTCCCCTAAACAAAGACCACATTCAACTATGATCCCCTTCCAAAAAAAAAACTTGGGTTAAATGTTAAGATTTTAAAAGGAAGATTAATGAAGAAGACAAAGAGAGTTTTCCATGGTGACCCCCAAACACTCTTCTTTCCAAAGGTAGAATCTCCTCAAAAACTGTATAAGGTATAAGAAATTTTCATGTGTGGAAGTAATTACTTGAAATATGTTACAAGAAAGGACATCATACCACGCCTCTTCGACTTATAAAAGGCAGGAAGCCAACAACTATGTGAATCTGTATATATTGCTACAAAAAAAGATGATAAATGACTTTCCTGCTATGGCATGTGTGCTGGCTGTTGAGAGCTGAGTAACATTATTGGGAAAAAGCTTAATAGATGAAAAACACACTATACTATAGTAGGTATCTATGGCAGCATCACGTGACGTGCCTTATTGTGCAAATAGTGCGCTTATCCTTGTGATGATGAAATAACAAAAAAAAAATATAAGATAAAACTTCTATTATAACGAAATCACCTTCTCTACGTGTAAACTTTGGGGTGTGTCACCAGGTTTGGGAATGTGCTAAGCTTTCTTACATTAGTGCTGGAATGTCAGACAGAGAAAATTTTTTCATACATTTATTTAAACATAAGGACTAGGTAGATGTTTAGTGATACGAACACAAAAAATTTTAAGTCAAAATGAAAATTACCATCTCTTCCAAGAGAAACAAGCGGAAAACTTTGTTTTGGCCATCACAAAGTTGGATTTAAATTGTTTTTTTTTTTACTTAATGTTCTACACCTCAATGTTTCCGCATATTTTTTAAACATCTATTAATTGAAATTGTCATCCTCCCTCCGTTTGGACATAAGATGCACGACTGGATCGCATGAACTTGGCCCTACTCCTATAATTCAAACAAGAAATTGAAATTCAAAACTGATTCATCTAATTCAACATAAAAACAGGAACTTAAAAAAATTATACATAAATTTACTAGAGTACTTAAATAAAAATGGGAAAGTAATTTTTAAAAAATTTAAATTTCAACAAAAAATATCAATCTGTTCCCGAAATATTCAATTTTCAAAAAAATTATTATTTTTATTAATTTTGATATGCATGATTTTTGAAAAATATTTCTTGATTTCGTAATTTAAATTACTCAGGAAAATCCACTTAAAAAATTTACCGTTATTTTTGAATCTGCAAAAAATATTCAACTTCGCTTTTATTGAATTACTTAAAGATCAGTGAAGTTCCAAATTTGATGAAAATCAGTGCAGTAGCTAAGGATGTAGGTCGAGGAACAGACAGAGATCGGCAGGCAGACAAACTATGAATTGCATGACTCACTTTTTTCACGATTCCAATGTCGAGATTTAGCTATTTTAATGAATGAAATAAGATGACTCGCTTTACTTGACGACTTCTTCAAGAGAGGTCTCTTGCAAAATTAAATAAGCTTTTTAGTGACACAGGACAAAAATGAGACAAAGAAAACAAATCAAAGGAATGAAAACAGTAGTAATTAAAAATCACTCACTTTTACAAGCTAAATCAATTTTCAATAAAAAGTGTGACTCATCTCACTCAAACGAATAAGCTCTGATCTTCTTTACATATTTTTCATAAATAGAAAAATGTCAGTCTCGTCTCGATCTCTTAAAAGTAGTAAGTCTTTTGTCGTCTTTTTTGTGAATAAAAATGAAGAACAACAAACCGAAATTGTAATTGAACACGAACAGCCTTTAGGGCTGATCAAAATTAATTTGAAATATTAAACGAAAAAATTCAATCTCGTCTTGGTATCGGTCGCGCTCTCGTAAGACATGCACTAAGTTTCGGTATTGAACTTATAAGAGTCTCGTCTCAATCTTCTCTCGGTACTGGAAAAGTGCGGAACAATAACCTGCAACTTGAGGCCAACTAAAATTCACATTAAAGTATTCATTTTCATACTTTATAAAAATACAGTTTTTGAACGATTTTCTTCACTTACAAGATTTTTGTTAAATCTCGGTCTGGAAATGACGTTCTCGTTTCGGTCTCAACTCCGGCTTAGTCCGAGACTAGTTCCAGACTTTCCTTTGCTAAAATTTACTTTTGAATAACTTTATTTACAACTAGTCCAGGTCTGCAATAAGGTGGACAAAAATTCAACAGAAGGTTTTGGAATTTAACACTATAAAAAAATAATGGCAACACTAAGAAAATCAAGCGATACTATTTTTTAAAGCCAGAAATTTATTCTTTCACATTTTTTGACAAATAATGTTATTTTAATAAATAGTTTATAAAAAACAAATTTTC
Organism: Syrphus vitripennis; assembly: GCA_958431115.1. Lineage (NCBI taxonomy): Eukaryota > Metazoa > Arthropoda > Insecta > Diptera > Syrphidae > Syrphus > Syrphus vitripennis. The sequence continues at coordinate 8,570,456 of OY288108.1, read as the reverse complement.
AAACTCCAAATTTTGAAATTTTTTTTTATTCAATCTAATTTATTTGACCAACATTCTAAATTACTCAAAAAACTATTCAAAAATGATTCGTAGATATTATTACAATTTTTCTTAAAAATTTAAACTAGTACGGACAACACTGAGACCATTAAATAAAGTATGTTTCTATAAGCTTGTTATTTAAATGTCTTTCAAATAATCAAATATTATTGTTTTAAAAAACTCATGTACCTAGGTAAATATATGCAAATCAGCTCTAGAACATCCTGTTTTGATCAAAACGAACAGACCCAAACATAGAAGATTTTGCAATCTCAAAAACATTCCACAAAACGAGAACTAAAGCTTTTACCTCTAAAAGTGGTTTTATCCATATCCATTTATGTCTGGTGAAGCAAATATTGTTCGCTATTCCGGCGTCCTTTCCTTCTAGACACAAACGAGTATACATGCCAGAAAAGGTTTTAGACCAGAAAATTAATTTTTTGGTTTGGCAAAGCGAACATTCGCGGCTGTTCACCTCACTTATGGTCTTGTTCTATTTCTACTCCTCCTGATGAACGACAATGAACATTCACTATATCCATTTTTTGGTATAAATGGTGTTAGTGGTTTCGTATCGTACCTACATACATGGAAAGAAAGACAAAAGTGAACAAGGATGTTAAACCAGAACGGTATAAGGACGCGATAATTAATTTGAACTTCCTACAACAAGTAGGAGGGAAAAAAAGAAAAAAAAAAGGTTGTAGGTATATTCTAGCAAAAATTAATCAAGGATAACAGAGTATTTTCAATTAATGTCCTTGACCGTTTGAGGGTCATCTGTGTGAGATGTGAGTCTTTATAGAGACATGTAGGTTTTTTTTTGTTGGGAGAAAAAATGGCAGATACTACCACAGAATGGCGGCTGTTTGATCTAAATGAAAATTATATCCTTTCACTAATGGCAACCACAAAAGGGGTTTTCTTTTTTAAGTAAAGGTATGAGCACCTTTTTATATCATTATCTGTTCTATATTGGAATAAGAACGACATATTACCTTAAAGTTAACAAAATGAATTAATTAAATGTCTATAAGAATCTTTTAAGGTTGTGTTGGTTAGAACTCATATTTTTTTCTAGATTGTGTCTTAAACTAAGAAGATGTTCAAAAACTTAAACATTGGTATATCTCTCCCATCTGGCACCATTCACCAAACACCTTTAAGCATATAATAAACAGAACGCCATGGCATCCAGTTTCAACATCAGAACTCCCATTTACATAAATATAATAGCTGCAATGTCCTTCGAGTGTTGCGCGTGCAATAATGCACTTGTCCTCATTATGCATTATATTCTCCGATAAGAAAAAATTTCCCGCCAAATTGACTATACTCCACTTTATGCTGCTGCTGTTCAATAACACAAGGCACTATGCTCATAAGTCACGTTAATGGGAGTCCATTATGCCGAACATTAACGGCATAATGTGCTTTTCGATAAATTTTACCTGTTAAAATCATTTGCACTGGGTATTAACTTATATTCAACAAAACGTATATCTGTCTCGCTCTCTCTCGTAGTTATTTTTTGAGTACTCTGAAATTATGTGAAAAATGTCCTCGATAACAGAAGTTAAAAAATATATACTTATATAAATATACATTTGTGAATTGCAATTAAGAGATTCCTGTCCAGGAATTTCCAGGACACAATTAAATCCTCTCGCTCTGGAGATAAGATTTTTACGTTTAAATACGTAATCCAGTCGAATTCTTTTGGAGAGCATCAGGTCAAACAGGCCAACATAGCATAATAGCCGGGTCCATTTGATAATCCCTTTATGGACGTTGATTGTGTGGCGCCAACACTGCGTTGGTTGCTCGAGATGATGACTATGATGATGACACAAAAAGGGCAAATATTTTCATTTAGAGTCGTCAGGGTGCGCCTTTAATTCGTATACCTATGTGGTTTGCATTATAATAGGTATATGTCAGAGATTATTATGAATTTATAAGGATTGGTTTTCCGGGGCAATTTTATAGCATTTTAGAGCAATTACGAAATTTCGGAGAAAAATTATTTGATTAATTTCAAGGAATATTCCACCTTCCTTTGAGTAATACCTTGCTTTAATTGCTAAAGACCCTTTATTTAAAATTTTATTGTTCAGCATATAGCTACATATATAAATGTACATACACAACTGTATTTTAATTATTAACTAAAAACAATTGAATAATGCGTTAAGAGCAATTTATTTGTAAATTCTTGAATCAATTGGTTTAACTTGGTTAAAACTGCTAACCTAGACATTGGATTTTTAGTTAAAGAAGCTTCATTTATCCAACCAGGGAATAATTACTAAAAATAAACCAGTTTTTTTTAATTAAAATTAATTTAAACAATTTTTTGTTTGAATTTTTGTGAACAACAACAACAACTTAAAGGCACTATCACCAATTGTTTTGTATGAATTAATTTTCTATTAATTCATTTATATTTTATTTTTGGCCGGAGTTATAGCTATTTCATGCTTGCCAGGCAATCATCAGACTCCTTAGTGGTGCTGAACTTTAATCCAATTTTATTAGAAAAATACTTGTAGGATTCGATTTTAGGATTTTGTTTATTTCATTTTATTTTATTTTATTTTATTTTATTTTATTTTATTTTATTTTATTTTATTTTATTTTATTTTATTTTATTTTATTTTATTTTATTTTATTTTATTTTATTTTATTTTATTTTATTTTATTTTATTTTATTTTATTTTATTTTATTTTATTTTATTTTATTTTATTTTATTTTATTTTATTTTATTTTATTTTATTTTATTTTATTTTATTTTATTTTATTTTATTTTATTTTATTTTATTTTATTTTATTTTATTTTATTTTATTTTATTTTATTTTATTTTATTTTATTTTATTTTATTTTATTTTATTTTATTTTATTTTATTTTATTTTATTTTATTTTATTTTATTTTATTTTATTTTATTTTATTTTATTTTATTTTATTTTATTTTATTTTATTTTATTTTGCTTTTCCTTTGAGCTACAGCCTTTTCCAAATTTAGCGTACAATACAAAACAATAATTTGAACGAAACTTAGTTTTAGTTTTTAAAAATAGGGTTCCCTCCCATCATACAAGTTAAAAAAAATCGATTTCAAATCTTTCAAATTTCTCGAAAACGGAGCAGAAAATTTTTTTGGTTTTGTGAGTATCTGTTTAGTACGATCTCCTATCAAACAATAAAACTCCAATCATAAAATCTGAGATGGACTTTTTTTCCTGTCGAGTGGCCTTAGAAAGAGTGTGTGGTTAAAGAAGACAAGAAAAAAAGTATTATGATTTATAACCAAGCATCAAGCGATTCAAGCTTCTTCGACCTATAATTTTGTATTCAAATAGCTACTCTTAATAATTATTTGCCAAAGGCACTTATATAGCTATCATGTGGAATTACCTAAATAAAATGCTTCCTTTAATCCTAATTAAACATCATTCAAATCTGAAAACAAATCACCTGTTCAAAGCTAGCTATCAACTTGAATGCGACTTAATTAAAGCAATTTTCTTTGATCTTTACTTGACAATAATTGTTGATTTATCAAAAGGGTTGCATAATCACAATCTTTTTCTGACTGTTAACAAAGTAAGAGAAAAAAAAACAACATTCATCTAATCTCCCTTCTAATTCCACACATGACAACTTTCGACCTTTCTTCATCAAAATATAATAATATTATCAACAACAAAAAACACGTGTCGTTGTCCTTTATATACAACCCCCATATTATTATGATGAAAGAATTGACCATAACGTTGAGACTATCAAGCCAACAAAAAAAAAAGGTGAAAATATCCATCCGCAGACTTTTCACTCTGAATGGATTGTTCAATGTCCAGGTCCACCCTTTGTCATATCCACCACCCGCTGCCTCCTTCGTAAATCATATCTGTTTTTTATATAATAATGTTTTTGCAGATTCTATAATTTTTTTTACTAGAAAAAGGTCCAAGCTTACCCTTGAAAAGAAAATTATATATACACGTTTAAATGCAGCCATAAATTATAACTAGGTATTCGTCCTGGCATCCTGCATGTCCAGAAGAAGTATAAGGAATATAGAAATAATAATATTACGAGACCGTATTCGTCTTCCATGTTTCATCCTGTGTAAGAAAAAATATTAGATTTCAGTTCAGCAACTTCGGGAAAAACATATTGAACTGACCGCAATAAAAATTGAACGGAAAAGAAATTGATATGCATTCGTCTGCAGGGATCGTAACGATTTGAATTTATTATTAACAATTTCTTCTCCTTTTTTTGTGTGTATTTTTTTGTACTGGTGAAGGTAGTGAGTCCTTCTTGTTATTTTTTGTAGTTAAATCTAAGGTGGAGCGATATTTATGACAAGGTTGTCTTTTTTATTTCACAATATGTTTTCGAGATGTGTAATGTGTATCCCTACAGTAGGTGTTAAAAGAAATTAAACAGTAAGGTGGAACTTGAACCGCTATCTTAAGTTTAACTTTTGAAATTGCAAAATTACTAAGAGAAACCTTCTCTACTAATTGACGTTTCCTAATCCTTGCTTCTGTTTGTTTATCAGAATATGTGTCCTCGGTTTTTTCAAATACTTACTCATTGTCCACGAAGGCAAAAATTTTTGTCACAAATGTAGTTTTACTTTTGATAGCCACTGTAAAATGTATTTATTACATTGAACAAGAATTTTATTTCCTATATCGTTGACAGCCGATAGATGATTGAACCCATTCAAATGAATAGAAGGAAGAAGGATTTATTAGATAAAGCAAACAAAAAAAAAAATAAGAAAAGTGTTACGGTTATTTTGAATTCACCTTATTTTTATGTTTGGCAATTTCCGAGAATACCAAGAGGAAATTGAGTTTTCGAAGGGATAAATGACATCAGGGGAATATCGACAGGATAATATTGTGGTTTGAATGTGAGCCATCAAACATATCTACCCAGAACATTATTTAAAAAAGTTCATTCCTTACAGAGTTCACTAGATTGTCAAGAGATTGGTATTATAAGTTCTGGGTTCCCTAAGGCGGTGGATCTCTATATTATTTGTAAAATCAAAATTTTGCTTTATTTGAAAATAATTCTAAAGAAATTATAATTTTGTATTGAATGGGTCTTAGCATCCGAAAAGAGATATAATTTTTTAACTTAGGTCTACTGAGACTAAAATTCCGAAAAAATGTTGTCTCAGGCTCACTGATATAAAGTATTCCTCACATTTCCTTATTGGATTTAAAGTCTGTATAATCATCCATCAGACATCTTTATAGGAGTAGACACTGGCATAAGACACTCTTCTCAGATGTCTTTATTGGAGTAAACGCTGATATACTGCTTTTCTCTGATATTTATTGGAGTATTTGCTATTTATTGGAGTATTTGCTCCAATATAAAAGAAGCATGGAGTGTTTCTAACAAAGCCTACTATAGTCTGTCAAAGCTCTTCAAGTCCAGAAATCTTACCATAACTTCAAAACTGCTACTGTACAGGACCATGATCCTGCCAGTACTCACTTATGGATCCAAGACTTGGGTGCTTAGCAAAAGACACTCCGACGAAGTCTTAAGGAGAATTGTTGGCCCCATATGTGAGGAAGAAAGATTCCGGTTTCCGGAGACGGTACAATCATGAGTTGTACGCAATCTACTTGAAGTAGACATAGTGACAAAAATTAAGCTCGGTAGACTCCGGTGGGCAGGGCACTTAGCTCGCTTGAGTTAAGAGGAACCGGCTCGGAAAGTCTTTGTCGTACATTCTTTGCTAGACGGCAGCGTGGTAGACCATACTTGCGCTGGCTGGAGAGATGGCTTAGACCAGGACGCCCAAAGCCTTGGGGTGCGCAACTGGATGGCGTCGGCTCGATACCGGGATAGGTGGAGAGACTTGTTGAAGAAAGCCAGGACCGGACCCCGGGTGTCGAGCCGATGACGATGATGATGATGGAGTGTTTCCACTTATATAATCAAACACGCTGAATCTTTGACGTCATTCTAATTCTTTCTTTTATTATGAAAGATTTTGTTTTGTTTAATTTTAAAATTTCAATATTTCAAACGTAAACAATTACAAATGTCTACATGAAAGTAAACAAGCTCATTATTTACCTATTTAAAGAAAATTGTTTTCTCTTTCCACCGCTAGTCACGATATAAGCTGCAAATGATTAATTTCAAAAAAGGTCTTAAAAGTAATTCCTCTTAGAAAAAAAAAAGAAAAATTATTTAGCCTCTTCTCAAATACATTTTTCATTATATACCTATTTTATGTGAACTCAATGTCTCTATCTATTTCGAAATCTAAATTAATGATACATGGTGTCAATTACAGGGTATTAAAGTTAATCCCTCACCTTGGCCTTACATCATTAAACACGATTTCAGGTATTATATTCTCACTTTAGGAATAAAACCCAAGGACTAGGTACGTACACATATACACTTACTTGTAGATTCGTTAAGCTTCAATAAATTAATGTTAAATTAAGTTCATGTCAGTTTGAATTATAGGGATGGAATATTTACACAGGAGGACCGTTTAAGTTTATTTATTCACGAATAACGAACCCAGCCAAACCCTTAGTAAATTGATAATGTGTTAGATTTTCAAAAAAAGCACAAGGAAATAAATATGTAAGAAATTATGAGAAAGGAATATGGCAAGTATTGAATTCATTAAAAAATTGAGCTTGAGATATTAATCACACGATTACGATAATAAAAAATGAGTGTGTTTCGGAATTTTATCTTGTCTGTCCTAAATTACTGAAGCGTTTTTCTAAAAACTTGGAACTTAAGGTTTTTAGGTCATAAATCCCTAGAGGCAAAAGTGAAATATGTTTTTTTAGCTATGAACAAAAATATCAGTACCTGTCATAACCGATAAAACGAAACAGTTTTGTCTCAAAAACGACTCTAACGACATTTTTTTTTTAATGGAGTTTTGTGAGAAATTAAAATTCTTTTGTCAAAAAACGGTACCAACTATAAAATAAGAGCACTTGAAAAACTTTAACATAAAAAATTATTTTTCAAAAGAGCGCGGCTCTAATGATTTTCAATTTTTTTTCAAAACTAGTATATTTTCAATACATTAGATGGCGTCTTCTCAACAAAAAAAAAAAACAGCAAGATAAAAAAGTCCTGGATCAAACAAATGTAACGACACCTAAATTTTGTTGGACTCCGACATGGAACAATCCAAAACCTGGTGGCCTGTCGACGTTTTCAACCCGGTCAACCTGGCATATGGCCTACAAGTAGATCATGACAATCGCCGATGAAGAAAAATTTAACTTTTATAGTAGAATTGACTGACTTGCAAATATTTCTTGAATTTAACCTTCTTCCAGAAAAAAATCGCAGACAATTGTTGTTTCAAAAATATTTGCAAAAAAAATTATAATTTTTGCTACGTTTGCTTTGGAAAATTGCTATGTTTTCCATTTTTCGTTTTCCTAAAGAATTTCATCAAGCAATCAAAGAGTTTACTTAAAGGTCGCATCGCAACCTTCTCTTATGACCACAGTTGGAACCTTGAAATCTATTTACAGGTCAGTTCTATTCAATCAGTCTCAGCTTGCGCAAACACTTTTCCTTCATCAAATGTGCAATTTTTATTTAAAAACAATTTATCAACACTTCATCACTGATGCTCTTAGAAAGTTTCCCTTTAAATTGGTTACTTAAATTTTATAAGCTCCCGCACACACAATCGGTAGCAATTATTTATACATTTCAACACCGTGTTCACTCAAATGCCACTTTGTAGCATTTCCCCAACACAAAACTCACTCGTACTAAAAAAAAAAGGAAGTACAAAAAAAAAATACGAATAATACCAGTACTCAATTTGCATTCCTCTTTTTCCAGCACACGCTAGCAATTACACAATAATTGAAAAATAATTCCAGAGAGAGTTTACAAAATAATAAAAAAAAAAAACTTGAATTTGTAAAAGAAAAAAAAATAGGACACAGCTCAACGGTTATACACATTGGATCCTGTATTTTTCATTTGCCACCAAAATACCTCCCGCACCCTAACACCTTCACTTTTCCAACTTTTTCATAGCAAATTGAATTTGGCCTCGAAAAAAGTATCGACAATTTGTACGGCTATTGTAGTCGGTTGATGTGTGAAATATGTGTGTATAGTGTAGATTCAGGATTTTCCAGCAGGATATTCAGAAATGGAATCGGGATATAATATCACATCACGCAGCCAATGTTTAAATAAAAAAACAGCAGAGATATTTTGCCATCGTCGCGTCGCGTCGTTGGTGTTGATGGCCAAATGTAAACGGGAACCTGTTGATTTGTTGACACACGTTGAGGGTGACAATTTAAATAATGTAACGCCAAATTGTTTGCTGTTTGCTATAATGTGGGATGAAAAATACCAATTAATTGGCGTTGGCGTTAGGTGGAAAATTTTAAATTTTAATTTAAATAGACATGATACCTTAAAGCTAGACTTACAGAATATGTTCTAGCCTCTTAGTTGAATTAAAATTTCCATTTCAAATTAATTATTGAAGCAGGCTATTTCATTCTGTTAGCAGCTTGTTGTTTATAGATTAAGCATGCATTCGGGTTAGCCCTAAACAATGCGGTCATTTAAGGTCTTCTTGATGTGCAGTTTAGGTACGAATATCACCAAAATCTAATAGAAATCGAAAGTACCCTATATGGATATTTCATTATTCCGACAACAATCTCTCTTTACTAAACATCCTATAACAATACACCAGATCCTATAAGGATTACGGATTAATGTGTGTATATCTATTTAATTGTCATTTAGTCATCCCTTAGTTTGTGTAAGCCTCGATATGGTCTGTTCAGCTCATGGCTTCAATCGAAACATCATAACAACAAGTTCATTAACGACTTTGGACCAACTAACTATAAGGCACATATACAAATAGCCACAGAGTGCCCGCCACAAGAGTGTATTTAAAGACCCGAATCACATTTAGAATCCCATGCAGGCACCCTGCAGATGCAAGAAGCCCATCAGTACACATGTATATACCAAACCCAAAACCAGAGATCCTTTCTTTCGATATGATGCTGTATGGACTTCACTTAACCTCTATTATGGAAGCAGAGAGGCGGTCGGTGGTTCAACATTGCAAATTTCACCGATATAGTAATTGCATTAGGTATACACAGGATGAAAGGACCTTTTCCTCCATTCCTCTATATCATTGTGCACCAGATATAAAGCTATTACCGGCCAAAGTACAATTTGAAAACGATGAGATTGAGAAAATTAACTGCTCCTTGGAGACTTTTACCCTTAATTGCGCTGTTATTGACCGGTAGTTAGGTTGAATTCAGAATAGTGCGTGTCGTGTATGCAGTGTTATGGGTTACAAGGGATAAATATTCCAGTTTCCAGAATTTCTGCAAATTTTGTTAAAAGATTGTTTTTTTGTGATAATTTTCAAAGTTAATTATACTGTGATAGGAATTTACCTAAAAGTTTTCGGACAAATTGAACTGGTCGAAAGGTCTTTTCTGCAGGATTTTCTTTGATGGTTGGAAGATATTTGTGTGATAATAAGTTGGCCTTGGTTAGAAATCCAACAGGAGGAAGAGTATTTCTGCACGCACATAATTTTTGTTATCAGTACACATGTTGAAATTTATAGCTACTCAGACTCACTGATGTGCAGGACCATGGTCCTGCCAGTACTCACGTATGGATCAGAGACTTGGGTGCTTAGCAAAAGACACTACGATCTCTTAGCCGCGTTCGAGAGAAAAGTCTTAAGGAGAATTGTTGGCCCCATATGTGAGAAAGGACGATTCCGGTTTCCGGAGACGGTACAATCATGAATTGTACGCAATCTTCCTTGAAGCAGAAATAGTGACAAAATTAAGCTCGGTAGACTCCGGTGGGAAGGACACCTAGCTCGCATGAGTGAAGAGGAACCGGCTCGGAAAGTCCTTTGTGGTACATTCTATGGTAGACGGCAGCGTGGTAGACCATGCTTGCGCTGGAGAGATGGCGTATACCAGGACCCCCGAAGCCTTGGGGTGCGCAACTGGATGGTGTCGGCTCAAGACTGGGATAGGTGGAGAGACTTGTTGAAGGAGGCCCGGACCGGACCGCGGTTGTCGAGCCGATGATGATGAAGATGAGACTCACTGATATCTGTGTTGTATTGAATATATATAATTTTAATGTAGGTACTCATTACAAAAATATACAAATTTGAAGAGCAATGTGAAAGTATGAACTGATTTGAGTCTACGGACACACTACAGAATTTTGAGGTTTTGAGTTAAAAATTCAAAATAAAGAAGAAACCACTAGGTTAGGTTAGGTTTGAGAGCGTTAATAATGTTTTACTTATGGCACTAACTTAGAGGTCCTTGAACTAATTATCTGAGTGAGTTTCCTCTGGCAGAGCATAGACATTCCACTACTCCTTATATGCATTATCGTGAACAGTACCTGAACCTGATGTGTATTTGAGTTGGAGAGAGACTCTTCCCCAGTTGCGCTGATTCCTCTTCGACCTGTCTTCGCGGAGTACCTCTAGGTCAGCCCTCTTGTCTGCCTGTCTGGCTTATAGTGTTTCATGCCATCATACGTCTTTGTATGATAAATTCAATGCGTTTCTGACCTACACATAGGAAAATAGGAGATACGGTTGGGCCAGATAATCCTCAAGTTGTTCCGCAGACATGTTTTTATGAACGTTTGCATCATTTCTGTGACAGTAGATGTGACTTTCCGAGTGCTGTAGTAAGTGCTGTAGCCATGAAGAAACAGAACACTGAAGCGGAACAATCGCAGTTTGGTTTTTGAGCTTATAGAGTTGCTCCTCCATATTTTGGACAGCATCTCCAACACAGCCTTTGATTTCCCCATTCGACTGTTAACATCCAGTTCCGCCATCAGTAAAGAGAGTATTCCCAAGATATTGAATATTTTCCACCATCTCAAATGATTGTCCGGCTATATTTACTTGAGCAGATGAGGAAGAGGTTAAACGATTTCTTGATAACTAATTCAATGAGAGAGCAAGAATACGTCATCCGTGTTGTCTAGATCTCTGAGGTATGATTGCAGAGTCCACTGAGTTCCTGACATTTCTAATGGACAAACCTACGTGCAATACGTTTAATAGTTAATTTTAAATCAGCAATTAATTAAAAATTAATGTAGCATCAGTTATTACAGGTTAAAATTTATTTAAAAAAAAAAAACGAAAACGAAAAGCCATAACATAAACCTTTAACAATCCTGGACATTCCACAATGTAAAATTGAACATAAAATCCCAACTCGGTAGGTAAATAATAATTATAATAAATCAATTTTCCGCACCTGTTTTTTAGTGTCTCTCATCCCTCCTGTAGGATGCGAAAAATAATCTGCAATAATATATCAACACCGCGCACCGCGCTGCCAGTAGCTGTGTAAAATTTATGTCCCGTAAATCCTCCTTTATAAAGGGGTTTTGGAAAATTATAAATTCTTTTTTTTTTTTTTTAATTTTCAAAAAGAGTTGGGGATCAGAAGTCAATGTATATTACACACCAAAGCACGACCTCAACATAACCGAACCCAACCATTATACCTTCCCACCAAATAAACAGGAGAGCCTGAATTTTGAATGCCAGAAACAATAATCCCTTTAAAATCTTGTCATGATGTTGTTTTGCGAATGGAATTTTACCTACACACAGTAGACGCAGTATAATAAGCAGTCACCTGGAAATGAGATGTTGAATTCAACCAGGAAGACATTATCACTGAATGCACGCTCGCTTTAGAAACTGTCAACTTATTTACATGGCTGCTTAGCAATGTGCAACCAAGCGCTGTCTCTGAAGCAGTGTTGTCTTCCAGGCATCATGCCGCCAAATTAAATAGGCGAAGCGTCAGTTGTCTCCTCTTAAATCAAAAAAAAAAAAACAACAACAACAAAAAACAATGGTCATTGTCAGTACCAAGATAAACAAACACCATTTGCTACGCCACGCCATCCATGCCACCACCGCATTATAAAATAAATTTAAATAGAAAAATAAAATAAAAAAATAAAATTTGTTGAGTTGATTTATTGCGTTAATTTTTTAAATTCATGGCGCATCATATCACCGGGTAAGTAAGAGCTGAAAATTAATTTTATGTTCTATTTTAGTTGATTAGTGCGAGAAATGGATTTGGCAGCTTGAAGGTGGAAATGGTGATGATGGTTGATGGGTTGGAATGTGCAGAAAACGAAGAACAATCGAATGGTGGCTGCGAGAAAATAATGTGTTTAGGAGATATTTTTACGCTCGCATCTAGGAGATCTCAAGAAAACTCCCGAATGCCCACGTTTTACACCGATAGACTAAAACAAGCCGCAGTCCGGCAACAACTAGGTGAGCAAGAGTATGAGGGAGGCTCACCATAGTATGCGGGATGATAAGTATCACCAGTCAGCTTTGGTAGCCAAGAAGCAGAAGAAGTCGCAAGCAGGTGGGAAAGCTCACAAAGTGAAAGGGGCACTTTTCAACGATTTTGAACTTTGTTTTTACAAGTAAAGTGAGCCCGACGTCTAATGAAGTAACAATCTCCCGAACAGGCACTGTAACCCCTAGTACAAAAGAAATGGTAACAGCAATCAAGCACTGACGATATGACGGTACTCCTGCGGAGCTGTTACGAGCAGCGCCAACAACATCGAGTGAGCTACTAGATCCACTCATTGAGAAAGCCTAAAGAAAGTGAGTACTTTCCTAAAGTCTGGTAACAAGGAAAACTTCTTAAAAAGAATTTGCGTAAATTGATTGTTATTATCAAGGCTGCGTAGAAGAAGGTCTTCAGAGAAATTTTAAATCCAAAGTGTTGTTAGCCAAGGTTGCATACTGTCTTCAAAACTGTTCCTGTTGGTGATTAGTGATGTTCGGGAAGGAGCTTTCTCGAATGGCTATGGAGGAATTCAGTGGACTTTGCAGTCATAGCTCAAAAAAAAAAGGTCAGCCTTGGAACTCCCTCATCTGTTCAAGTAGATATTGCTGGGCAATCAATAGAATGGTTGACAATTTTCGATATCTTGTACGTATTGTGACGGAGAAGCTTAAATAGACATTAACAGCTGAATCAAAAACGGAAAGGCTGCGTTTGGCATGTTGTCTAAAAAATATGGAGAAACAACTCTATAAGATTAAAGACCAAACTATGACTGTTTCACTCCAATATTTAATCCTTGCTTCTTTAGGGGCGTGGCACTTGGAGGATTTTATGGTCAAATCGTAGCTCTAAAGACGAATGAGGGTAATGAGAGCATTGCGAGAGAGAGCAAACGAAGACTCTCTGAATCAAACAGGCAGACGAGCAGGTTGCCGGACGTAGAGAGGAACGCTCAAAGAGGAATCAGCACAATTGATTAAGAGTTGACGAGAGCTGGAATGCATCTCCAGAAACCGTAAATTTAGTGTTAAGGAATTTATGTCACCTCAAATTTTATGGGCGCGAAGATCAATTAATTCAGCACGAACAATCTTGTCAAGCTTAAGTTATAAAAAAGGTGATGGTAAATAATGTTTTATGAATCCTAAATGGCTAAAGCAATTTTGGGGCACCTTCATTGTATTATAGCCACCTTTGATTGTTTTATTAATGCATTCAGTTTCACAATACGAAATAAAAGTTCTGTCATTGCAGGAAACGAACTCATAATACCAAAAAGTATCTAAAAACCAAGGAAAGGAAGAACAATATTGAAATAATTTAAACATATCGCAGTGTCTTGCCAACTGCACAAAAGAATGTATCCCGATACACCGCAATGTTCGCGACAACCTGGAGCCATTTATAACCTTTCCTTATATATTGTTAAAATATAGAAAGAAATATCCTCTACCCTCTAAAAGTCATCTATTCGATAGAAGCACTGTCACTCGACCTTGCCAAAGACACTATTCTTCAGATGGAACCCAAACCCAACCAAAAACTAAACCACTTCCAAATGAAACGAAAAATCTCATTTTCACATTTATGATTTTTCGTTACTCACATCATTGCATTTTTTTTTTGCAGTCACCTCGCAGCCTTGCACGCAATCTTTGGTGGAGCATCACATACGCTAGCTGTCATCCCTATACTTCTACCCCTTCCACACGTATGCCATGAAAAGGTCCTTGCGGTTTTACTTTATACTTTCATTCTCAATGTTAGTTATCGCTTTCTTCGGGATGGTGGCTTTCCTTCAAGGAAATAGGGAAATCTTCGCGTCCTCCATTCATATACATTTCTTACTCGAAATGGAAATAAATTCTGCAGCTTTTCTGGCTTCTTCGAATTGTGCCAGGAGGAAAATTATCCATTTTGCCAGATCGACCGCATATTTTAAATGTAGAGGTGGTTCCGAGCACCGAGAGCATATATAGTCGACACTCTCAGTATAGCCGCCAAAGTGTCGTTTCTTTTCCCATATAACCGTATATACTCCAAAATGGAGTCATTGCATTGCAAAACGCCAAAAAGCTAAAATGACTAGACTGCGAAAGCAAAAATGAGACAATGAATTGTGGATTTGTACCTTTGGCGTCTGGTGATGCCCTTTCGGTAAATTTATGTCACCCCAGGGGCGAAATTTTGAATTAAGTTTGAGGGACTTCCGAGAAGGTTTTTGGTTTATATATTCACTCGAACTGTGAACATAATATGACTATCAATTGAAACGTATTTAAAACAGGGTCATGTCTGAGGATTCGTATTGGTTAGTTAGGACTTTATTTAATTTAAAAAAAAGCATTTTTGGTTAAATTCAAGCAATATACCATTTTTAATCTTGGAAATATCTTGATTTCAAAATGGCTGAACAATTTTAGAACTTAAAACTACGAGTATATCGTTGCTTTGAAAACATAGAAACAAAATTAAAACACAAAAGAATATTTCACATACGCCATTTTTTTTTTAATAATTGACGCGCACTCAAGGGGTTTTGACAACCCTTTTAATGTTAAATATTAACACATTGCGAGCGTTTAGGAAATAGAAAGAAGATTGAGTAGGGAAAAACGATGTACCTACATTTGTCTTGTGGAGGGAAAACAAAGTCGGGTAAGGAATTTCACATTCTTGTTGTACGACCAGTTCTTGAGCGCGTAAATGATTCTATGGGACAAATCTTCTTTCGTTCTCGAGGTGTGACAAGAGTCCTAAAAGATCTCAACACACATAAATTCGCTGGTCTGGATGGTATCCCCGGCATTGTTACGAAGAAGTGTTCTTCCACGCTGGCAAAACCCCTGCGTATGCTTTTCCATCCATCGTATTTTTCTGGGCTTGTTACGAGCAGTTGGAAAACAGTATTTGTCCAGCCTTTCCCAAAAAAAGGCGAATCTTCTTCACCCTCTAATTACCGACCAATTGCACTTACGTCCCTTCTTTCCAAGGTCATGGAAACGCTGATAAATTATCAGCTCAAGAAATATCTCGAAGATCGGAAGCTTCTTAATGACCGGCAATAAGGCTTTCGCAGCAATAGGTCCACTGGTGACTTGATGGCTTATCTCACCGAACAGTGGAACAAATCTTTACATCGTTTTGGAGAAAGTA
Organism: Syrphus vitripennis; assembly: GCA_958431115.1. Classification (NCBI taxonomy): domain Eukaryota; kingdom Metazoa; phylum Arthropoda; class Insecta; order Diptera; family Syrphidae; genus Syrphus; species Syrphus vitripennis. The sequence continues at coordinate 8,554,823 of OY288108.1, read as the reverse complement.
AGATTATTGCACTTGATATTTTTAAAGCATTTGATAAAGTTTGGCATCCTGCTCTTTTATCGAAAATGCGTGCTTTTGGTATCGATGAAACCCTTCTTCGTTGGATTAGTAACTTTCTTTCGAATCGTTCTATACAAGTAGTATTAGACGGATTCAAGTCTGAAACCCACAACATAAATGCTGGTGTACCACAGGGTTCCGTTTTGTCTCCGACCCTCTTTCTCATTTTCATTAATGATCTCTTGTCTGTAACTACTAATCCATTAAATTGTTTCGCGGACGATAGTACCCTTAGCTTTTCTTATTCGTTTCCACATCCCTGCTCTTCGGATGTGGAACTGAAACGGCTAAATATGATAAGTTCATTAAATTCTGACTTAGACAGCTTGAGGTGTGGGTTCGATTCCCAGCCTCCCCAGAAATGTTTTTTTTTCACGAGCTGTTGACTATTTCACCACGAATATAACTTGTCATGTGGTTACAGAGTGCTTAAACAAGCAAACAGAAATCATTCAGAATTGTAAATCACTTAGACCCTGGTTCTTCATCGGCTGCCGCGTCACCAAATTGGTCAATATATTATTTTTTCATAACTGAATCATCTGTTTGTGGTTTAACCTTCGTAATGTTACAGATTCATCTTTCATCATAAAACACGTCTTTTTGGTTAAATTGTAACACAGTCACCGGTGCAGATACTTAAAATGAAATAAAAGACGTAAAACATAAAAATCTCAATGAATACAACATCAAAAATTAATAATGTCTTCCACTGACACCCCCGTCTGAATTCAAGACCCAGCACAGCTATTGGCACTCAATACACATATCAGCTTCTTCCTCAAATTTAACTCCACACGAACCTCGGTTCGAGTATCCCCAATAGAAATGATCTGTTTCCGTTCGCTATCCACACAACACACAAACAGTCAATATAATATTTTCTCGAAAAGAGTCAGAGTCGTCCTCAGCGTTGTCGTCGGTCGGTGCCTGAAATCCGAAGAATTGAATTTATTATTCCGCACAAAGGTGATTATGTTGAATACCACACCTTCTTATCGATATTGGCTCGGATTTGAATTTTATCTTCTCGTACAGCTCCCCGGGGAGCTTGTTAAAATGCCAACAACTCGAGAAGGGATACGAGTATACACCATCATAATATAGTCCTCGTGAGTATGTGCCAGAGTTAGGTAAAAGAATAACCGTGAACGAGTAACGCTATGAATACGTGATTATCCATTTTTCCCTCCAGTAGAGCTGGATACTGTAACGTGTAACCCCAGCCAGGACCAACGATTGTATTTCAATTTTATTGACCAGTTTGCGGTTGTGCTGTATGCGGGACTACAATGTTAAAAAAAAATCACTCGCAGTTTGGCTGAAACTCAAAAGTAACTTCGACCCGGTAAAAAAAAAATTTTTCTGATCAAGGACTATTTTTATGAGCAACGGACTTAATAAATTTACAGGGAGCATCTTTAAGAACATTATATCCTGTCATCGATTGATGGCTGCTTCCGGGAGAAGGGGGAAGCAGACAAGAAAAAAATGATTAAATGAAACATGTTTCAGTTTTGAAAATCTAAAATATTTTCCAGTGTGGAGGTGGGCATCGAAAACAACAACAACAACTGTTGCACTCATCAAAGTGTTCATCGTGCTGCTTTACAACCAGGTTAACGATTATTGGGGAGATAATTTATGAGTATTTAAAGATTGTTTGCTTAATTCGCTTGGAAAATTGTTATTCGCTTCGTAATTCGTATACACAACACACCCGGGAAATCTTTGAAATGATTTTCCGCCCGCGCGGCACATCCCTGCTACCGAAAATATTGCTGTGTGTTATTTCGTGTGTCCGTTGTCTGAAGATTTTGTACTGAGGCATGTTTTTGAAATCATTTACAATAAATTGTTTGCGGATTCATCGTTGCGTTAATTCAAAATATAATGTTAGACATGATTCGCTTGTGGGCCATAAATCATTTTTTTGCAAATTTATTTGAGACAAATACACGGTTGTATATCGTTTGTTGCTTTCATAATATTAAATGATGGATGTTATCTGTTGGGAAGTGAGTTTACCTCTTGTTTTAATTATTGGAAAATATTATTTTGAGTCATGAGTCCGTTAAGAACCTCTATTAATACAAAATGATTTTGGAATTCTGTAGTACAGTAAAATTGATGTATGAAAAGAGCTTGGTAATAATGCATTTTAAATTAATTTGGCGCGAAAGATTCTGTAATCTCTTTAGCATGTGTAGTTTGTAAATTGTGTTTTTGAAAATTAGTTTTTAAATTTCAGAAAGTTTAGAAAATTCTTTTAAGAATGGAAAGAACAAAAATAGTATGAAGCTGGTTTGGCATAAAATAAACTGTTAGGAAACCATAGACAAAACACAGACCATAGTATACTTTTAGGCACTTTTACTCTGAAGATAAGTCTTATGAAAAATAATAGAAATATGAAAATTCCCTGTCCAATTGGCCTAACGTACAAGTCTAGGATACAGATACTGATATTTATTGGTCAGTTTTTTACGATACAGAAATTCACCAAAGATTAGAAATGTTCGATCCACCAATGGTTCAGAAATAATGAAAAGTCTTGTAGTTTCATGAAATGAGGACACATTCAATTCTCATTTTTAATACAGACACTTCAAACCGTATTGAAAAGGATTAATTTTTTTTTATTAAAAAGGTTAAAGAGCGGTTACACAAAACGTTTTTAAATATTTTATTGCCTTGGTAAATTTTGAAATGGCATTTATCCGTTGCACCAAACCAGTTCAGTTCTGAAAAAATGATACATGTCTCAATACTCAGTGGGATGCGGTATAAAAACTAATTTGGGATTTCAAACCTTAATTACTTCCCGTTTGCTTTGCAGACAGTTTTTTTAGTAAAATTTGGCTCGGCAACCGGGGTCCGGTCCTGGCCTCCTCGAGCCAACGCCATCCAGGTGCGCACCCCAAGGCTTCGGGCATCCTGGTATACGTCATCTCTCCAGCCCAAGCATGGTCTACCACGCCATCATTTACCATAGAATGTACCACAAAAGACTTTCCGAGCCTGTTCCTCTTCACTCATGCGAGTTAGGTGTCTTGTCCACCGAAGTCTACCGAGCTTAATTTTCGTCACTATGCCTGCTTCAAGGTAGATTGCGTACAATTCATGATTGTACCGTCTCCGGAAACGTCCTTCCTCACATATGGGGCCAACAATTCTCCTTAAGGCTTTTCTCTCGAACGTGGCTCAATGATCGGAGTGTCTTTTGCTAAGCACCCAAGTCTCGGATCCATACGTGAGTACTGGCAAGGCTATGGTCCTGTACAGCAGCAGTTTTGAAGTTATGCTGAGATTTCTGGATTTGAAGAGCTTTGACAGACTATTGTAGGATCTGTTGGAATTGAGCAGCCGTGGTTTTGTGCCGCCTCGTCTGCTCGAGTCAGGAGTCGTGTACAGCTTGTTCTGTCCCTCTTGTTGCCGTGCGAGAGTTAAAGAATAATAATAAAATAGTTAAAGAAAAAATAGTGCAAATGTTATTTTCACTCTGCAGAAAAATCTCAAACCATACATATTCTAAAGATCAGATTTTCTGATCACATTATGATATTATCTCAATAAAAACTCCCTCTTCATATTAACTTTTAAATAAAAAAAACAGTTGTAGCCAATAAGAAAAAGCTGGCTCATGATTACCAAACAAATTTTGTGGACGCATTTTCATACCAAAAAAACTATTATTCTTTTAATTTTTGAATTTGTATTCAATTCATATTTTTTGTGAAGCCATTTAAAGAAAATCAACTTCAATATGTTATCTTATACGTACATAAGTTCGGCGCCACATTTTTGTAACTCAATTTATGCATAAAAATATCCTATACTCTATTCTAATATGTTCTTAAAGTGCGTGCTCTGACTGGTGCACAAGAGCCTAAAAATTCGTTTAAGTCTTGCAATTTATTTTGCCTATCATCAGCCTTCCCAGCAGCCCCAGCTATCGTCTCAAAGACAATAACATCGGTCAACTAGGCAATATGAGACTTCAAGAAAATTACTTCTTCATTCTTGGATTGGATTTAGGTAGCTCTAGCTATTGCTATATTTTCCAGATGAAAAAAAAGAAAAAAATGTTAGTACTCTTTTGTCCTGACGCCACACATGAATATAAATGAAGTTAAATTAGGTCATACGTGCGAGCCATTGACTTAATTTATCCGATTGTTGTAACAACTACCTATCTTCTTCTTATTATATTATTCTTGAGCAATTATTTCAAATGGTTCTTGGAATACATATAGTTTAAGTGTATTCTAGTTAAAGAAGATAATTGTGGTTTACTTTTTAACCCACCTTCAATATACATACAATGTCTATATCCAGCCAGACCTTCTTGTTTTAGTTTTAAATGGCAGTAAAATAACACTCTGTCGTTGGAAGAAAGCTTTTTTCCAGGATTGGTGGTATGATATGGGTATTTCATATGTGAGACACAGAAATACCACTTGAACATGGAAAAAGTCTTTCTCCTTACCTTATTAATAACACCGACTGTCTGGCGCCAGGACTTAACGTGTTGGCATTTGAAAAATGAAACACACCAAACCGAGAGAGTCTCTGTGTTCTGACTCCTGTGGGGACATAACTCTAAGAGGTTTTTTTTTTCGAATATTATAGGGAATTGGATAATAAGAAGTAAAAACAAGAGATGGCATTTTTGGAGGTACATCTTCAATAATGTATTCAAATTATTTATAATAAAGTTGTGTTTTTGTATAAAATAAAAAAACATTTAAAAGAATTTATGATGCGTCTTGACTTTTAATTTGGTTTTGTTGGAAATGCTATTTTTCGACCCGTACTTATAAAAAACAAAACTTTTGAAGTAACTTTATATTGGTTGATTTTTTTTCAGAGGTACAGAACTTGGAAATGGAATAAAACAAAGATGAATTATTAAAATTCACATAAATTTGAAAGATAATTTTTTAACATAATAGTTTGAATAATTTAATTCAGGCATATGACCGCCACAGCTGGCTCGGACGTAATTTAATATCTGCATATGCATCTGCATATAGGGGAATATACCTCCCCCCCTCCCATACGATTTTTTTTCTTGTCTCAACGCAACCTACACGCCCTAGCATTTTGTCGCACTGCTCGTGACTCACCCTGTGTAGTCTAGCGGCGGCGGCGGCGTTAAATCGCACGATCTTGGAGGCCAATTCACGGGTCCAAGACGTGAAACGTTACCAAACGTTTCCTTCAATAAATCAATTGGACCACGAACTTTGTGACATGTTGCGCCAGCTCCTACACATCATGCGATCATCATTGACTGTAACGTTCTTGACAGCATCATGATTCCACAAGTCCATAAAGCACACCAAACAGTCAGATTTTCTGGATCTAACGGTGTCAAGACATTCACTTGAGGATTATCTTCACTCAAAATACGGCAGTTTTGTTTAATGACGTAGTAATTCAATCAAAAGTCGGCTTCGGGAACGGGATAAATTTGCACAATTTATGGGCTTTCTTATTGGAATGGAATGGAATTGGAATGGAACACAAATTATAATTGATTTTTTTGTCACTGTGTTGGTCTTATTTCTTATCGGTGAAAATACTGTTGATGCAGCTGTCAAATCTGCATTAAAATTTGTTTTCATTTGAAAAGTGTTTAACAACAATTTAAAGCAAAATAAATAAAAATGAAAATGAATGAACAAGTAAATTAGACTTTTCTGAGTAATTATTTATTACATCCTTGATGAAATCTTTTACACTGTGTTTTTTTATCTTGTGAAATAGAAGCCTCATCATTTGAAAAAATTGGAATAAACAAATCACAAACAACTTTAATCAAATTGACAGATGTGTAATTGTTTTAGTGTTAGTGTATGCAGGGGTAAGTCTCTCGAAAAATTTAGATCTGCAAAATTGATTATAATCAAAATAATAATCAATTATTTCTGTCCAATGAAACGCTATAGTTGTCAAAATCACCTTTTTGACAGATTAAAATCAAAAAATAATTACATATTTTTACAAATGAAAAACCCCATTAGAAGCGCTGTTCAGGCAACAATCTATTCATGTGGAAATGCCAAACTAAACTAAACACAAATCACTTAACAGCTGTTAAAATGGCCGCCAATCAAAAAAGTGTTGCCAACTTAAAGTTCTATTACTTTAAAAAAAATCACCCTTTATAAGGAAACTATTACTTCTTGTCCCTTTCTCATATCTAATTCAAAAAGAATAAGTTAGTGTGAAGTAGGTATAAAGACTTAAAGCAAAAACTATTCCTGTGATTTGAAGTTTTTCAAACAAAGAGCTACATTTCTCTATCACATCGTCATTGTCATCGAAAACAAATGCTGACAATTCAGCAATTTAACTCTTTCGGTTATATGTATGTGCTTTTACTTTTCATTTTAGTTCCGCACTTTAAACTTCTTCTCACAGCCAATCAAAAACTAAAAATTTTCAACTAAAGTTAAAAAAGTTTTTTTCAAAAATCGTTTTTTTTTTTTTTTTTGTTTGATGTTTGTTTTTGTAAAAAAAGTTAAGTTTAGTCAACAACTGTGTGTTCTCATTTTGTGGTTGGCGCCATTACAAGCACATACTCAGCTTGAGCTAAAATCATGCGACGATGATAGTTTTATGCATCAGGAAGGTGGGTTATAGCTGGGATTTTTATGGCAAAAGTTTTCCTAGATTTTATATTATTATTATTATTATTTGTGTTTCAAGTGTTTAGTGCTCCCGCGAGAATACTTATACTTAGGTACGAGTACATAGGTACTAAGCACTTGTTCTTGTTCTAGTTTTCATAACTATGCATGTTGAACACGTAAACTGATATAAAAATGCATTCAAGTTATATATTTTATTTAGGTACGTTTTTTTATTGAGATTTAATAGGTTCATAAATAACAGAAAAAGTACAGTTTTATTGCAAATATATATTAATTTTTTAGTAGTTGAATGTTATATGGATATGATATGCATTATGGTTTTTATTGAGGAAGTAAAAATTATACTATCAGTTGTTATTAAAAATATACGTGAGAAAAAAACGCATAACAAATAAAATATTTCAATAAACGAACAAAGCACTAAACTTTTAGTCTTTTAAAACTGAGTCGCCGGCAGTTTCTAATAGATAATCTTAAAATGTCTATTAGAGTTTGTTTAGTTAAAATCAGAGGCGACTAAAGGTAGAACTACAAACGTCAGACGTCAGCGTAAGTGGGCGTAAGAAACGAAGTTAATACAGTGAATTCATATGACGCGACCATAATTGGGATTGGTGTATTTAGTTCTGATTTTGACGAGTTTTGAGTTTATCCATATTATTATTTGCAGTCCGGTGGTAATTTATAAATTTTATGCAAGTTTTCTTTAATGTATGAAAAATTTCATGATTTGTATGTATTTTTACATTCAAATTATGAACGGTTACATTAATTTATAAAAGAAATCAAACAACCCATAAATACGTTCATATAAAAGTGATACCATTCATAGTTACATCAGTTGTATGTACTCTTGCATACCAGAAATAAATTTTTACAAAGATTTTATGAAAAAATTCATAAGTTTTATGAACACAGTCATATAAAATATGAATACATTCATAGATTTTATGAAAGTTCTTATTACTGTTTAAAATTAAATTAAATAGACTCTAAAGGACTCCATTTCAGCTGATGTCAGTTTATGGAGGGTTCTTAGAAAATTTGTACTTTTCAAAAAGTCACTTCACATTACTAAAATTAAACATTTGGTCGATACCTTGTTTGTATTCAACTTTCCAAAGACACATTTCTGAAGGACGTTACACTGATTTATAGTTGATATTTTCTCAAACATAGATTTTTGTCATTTTGAATTTTAAACGTTCATACTCAAGTTATTTATTTTTAAAATTTCTTTACCAACAAAATTTCTTTTTGAACAAAAACTCTTAGAAAACATTTTCTCGACCTTTTTCAACGTTAACCCTAAAAAACTCCACATACAAATTTAGAAATTATAAAAATTCCGCATTTGAAAATTTACTTTTGGAATAACCAATTAAGCTGTCTCACACAACTGAATTAACACAAAAATTAAAAAATTAACCCTATCACATTTCTATAGGCAAATTGTTTCCTAAGACACCATCTTAAAAATTAATTTGGTTATCGAAAATGAGGGAAGCTCGTCTTATAGCGAGATCTTCTTCTAATGTTTCTCCATAATTCAGAATTATTTATTTTGATGAACTAAAGAACCATACACACTTGATCATAAAATAATCCAAACAACAACTGAATGCTATTAATTTTGATTTATTTGCTTACTCAAAACAAATAAATAACAATGTCTTGGCAAATTCTTAGAAACCACTGTGTGTGTTTTTCTTATAATAGGTTTTCAAGTGCATCGGCCTTTTTAAAAAGAAATAAATAATAAAATAACCTATGTATAAAAGTAGGTATAGGTATATTACAATAAGTCTTAAAACCCAAAAGACTGAGACTGACTTTGCAGTCAATTTTTCCACATCAACGCGATACAATACGATTTGAAGTTTCTTGGCGTTACAAGGGTTTAAGGAGGTAATAAAAAATTATTTATGAACACCGTTATCTGCCGCTCCAACAAAACATATTCAAAATTAAGTGTTGCATTTTGCCAAAAAGTAAATTGCCTCGCTTGTTACAATATTTTTGATTTAGGTACTTATACTTTGCTTTACCCTTGGAAGCCTTTTATAATAAAAATACTAACGTTAAAACAATGAAGTCGTCTTTATGACTTTTACTCTTCTTTTGTTTTACAAAAGTCGCGTCAAACCCCTCAGACATTCAAAATAGACAATCTTAATAAATATTTACAAAAATATGACATCATAATAATTCTTAACCCACAAAAAAAATTATAAGAAGGGTGATAGACTTTAGCTTATTACTTCAGCGACATTCCAACAAATCATCCAGCAAATATCTCCGGTTTGGAAAAAGTCAATGAAAAAAACAAAAAAAAAAATAATAACACCCCCGATATGATAAATCTGCGAGTAAAACAACCTTGGCCAGGCTATGGCCATGTGTGTCTTGTGGAACACAAACAAGGCACTTAACGCGCTATCGAAGGTGCCTCCTTATATGATCCTTCCTATAATCCCCTTCGAACTGGCTCGGTTATAAATGTCGCCATTATTTACATTGATAGCTACTTTTTGACATTTATTTGAGATTATTGGATGTTTATTTTTGTAATTTAGTATAGGTGAAGTCATGAATGACGAAGCAGAACGCACTTCCATTGGAATGTTTGTTCAAGTTCTCGAGTGGAGTAATAAACAAACATTGGAAAAAGTTACACGCTAAGTTTGTCCAGCTTTTGGGGAAGATGAAGAAATTTACAACTTTTGTTGAAGAAGTAAGGTTATAAATATTTTGCAGAAATCATGATTGGTGATGAAAATTTTGTTCGAATGTGGAGAATGTGGAGATTGGAAAAAGTTGGCAATTTAGTTAATAATTCAGTGTTTTTTTTTTAATGTGCTGATGCTGACTGCTGAGTTATGTATATAATTTTTTGAGTTTAATGACAGTTGGTTCACAGTGGGTCATCTTGAAGCCATGATTGTTTAAACTTGAATTCCCTTAAATGTTCAAAGGGAATCCATAGTTTTTAATCATAGATTTAGCTAATCAGACGATTTTCGTAGATCAGACATTTTACGCACTGGAGCATATTTCCAGTCTATGATTAAATTATTTTTCAATAATCTCCTTGAAAAAAAAACCATTCCAAAATCGTTCTTAAAGGCAAGCATTCGTGGAACAAAAAATGTGATTTGCAGATCCCAAATAACTACAGAAGCATATTGAATCCTATTTACATTAGAAAAATATTCACCCATCTTCTATATCTAATTTGTCAAAATTGGTCGAATAAAATAAACTCCCAAGCTTATTTTTGCGCAGTTGATGACTTTACAAACCTAGTCAAAATTCACGTTTCTTTATAGATTTTACAGCGGCTTTCTATAACAGTGAATAGAGGTCCTTAATCTTTTCCACTCTTGGGCTATATACAAAATTTATCAATTCATACAAACTTCTTATAACTGATACCTCTGCTGGAGTATGGAATGGAAGCAAAATTTCATTTGCTGGCGTTCCCCAAGGTTCTGGCTTAAGGCCAAATATGTTCGATGGATAATCCCACAGCTTTGCAGCTTTAAATAAACTTATTAATTTCCTGATCTGTGGGATCTCTGCTACGCCGATTGCTTGTAGATTAGAGTAAAATAACTTCCCTGCACTGATTCGACATTTTGTCACCGCAAATGAGCTTGGAGATGAGACCTGATGTCGCCATCATTTTATTTAGAACTCAGAAATTCTCTCTTCTGACCCGATTGCTTTTCCATTTTTGGAGTTTTTCAGCGCAGTATAAATGTTACAATGTCAAAAGATAAGACTTTTGAAAGTATTCAGCCAATAAAAGCTTGGGAACCGATCCTTTAGAAATTGTAAGCCACTGCAAATAGGTACCGCTATCCAGCTGTATACTTCATACTACAAGAAATCCGCAGGCTTTATATTTCAAAAAATACAAAACAGGAATTGAATGTTTATTCAGCTTTGAAAAATTCTTTTTTTTTAACAAGAAAAAAAAACATATATGTAAATCTAGTTAAAAGTTCTTCATTCATCAAAAATGTTCTTCTTGTAAATAACTTCCTGACAAAATACGACTACCACAGTAATTCATATAATCTTCATATTCAACCTGTAGGATAATCAGCCATAAAACTTTACAAGCTCATAAAGACTCCCATTAAAACTAAACAAGGGTAATCTAAAGGATAACTTCAAAGGTGATAACAGCGAGTTAAGAAAACTTCCTCATTCAAATGTCTTCTTTCTCCAGAGAAGAAAAGGAATATTTGAATGACAGAAGGATTCGCGGGAAAAACGCCTAAAGGTATTCCAGCAAAAATGTCGCTGAAGGGGAAACATTCTGTTTACTGAGTTCATTATCATACCTTAAGTGGTTTGTTTCAACAACGATGTTAGTAAGGAAAGGGTTCAAACCACATTTATAATGATAATTTATTGGGGGGAAGGATAACAATTTGTGGTGAAATTAATGGAAACAAAAATAATTTAAAATTATAATTTTGTCTGTCTTTGAAAATCAGGTAAGTAAAAATAATTCTCGTTGCCATGTTGAAAAATTCATATGGTGTGTTATAAATTTTATACTGTAAAAAGAGAAAAAATATAATTTTTTGGCAACAAATTCAAGTAAAAATTATTGTTTGAAAAAATAAATAAAATTCCCTTGCACATCATAAACAATGACCTGTGACAACGACACCGTATACATTTCATATATTCGTATTTATCATATAAGTACCGGTATATGTATTTATAAAAGGTTTTATATCTTCTGTGCAAAAGATACAAACACTTTTATTTAGTTCTTCGTCCATATTATAGTAGCTGATGGTGATGCCAAAATCCTTGTAAGGTAAATTTACTGTAAAGCTGTTTATTGCGGCATAAAGTGGGTAACCTCTTATATCAAGTGGAGAGACCTAAGTTTTTGAAAATAATCCAAGAACCATGGGATTTATCGTTGGACAAAATTTAATATTTCTTGGAACAGGTTTAAAATACGCAATAGACTTGGTTAGAAGAAAATTATATAATTCAATATATCATCCGCACAAGTTTGTTGTATAAATTAATTTGGCAAAAATAGCTATTTACTATTTTCCATAAATTATTTGAATGAATTCAAAAAGTGTAGCTGTACCTGTAGCTTGAAGCCGCAGCATCATCTGAAATGTTGAGAGAAAATGCAAATCACCCTCGGAATATTAAAAACCAACAGAATTGCAAAATTTAATTAATAAAAATTATATAAATTTTTTTTTTTTTTTGTACAATCGATATTGAAAAAGTATTACAAAATATTTGAAGATTTAAATAAAAATTTCGACTAAGAATTGTAAAGTCATAAACTACAGTTTCATTTTATCTTTAGATCGGTGCTCATGCTAACTTCATGTAAATCGCAACTCATAGAAGATGGCGATAAAAGTTTTTTTTTTTAATTTGATCTTAGAATGATTGAATGAATGAAGAAATGAGTGATTGAAAATATTCAATGTATTAATCTTAAGGTGGGTTAAAAAAATCAAATGCTCCCTGGGCAAAAAAAATGCTGAACCCATTTTTTTTTGTTATACAACTTTTAGTTTTGGGAAAAAGAAAATTGTCGCAATTTTTTTTTTATTTTATTTTAATTTAAAATTTGTTTGACATTATTTTTGGACACAAGAATTTTCGAATAAATATTTTTTTTCGATAAAAATTTGGAAACATTATTTGTAGAGGAATTTTTTTTTCCGACAGTACTTCCTCATGACAAATCATTTCTTTTTGGACAATTTATTTTTGACCATTTTATTTCTAGGTACCTACCTAGTATTTTGTAATTTTTGTTTGAAGGTAAAAAATATAAGTTTAACATATTCAGCTATTTTCTTCAGTTTCATTACGCGTGGATATTATTGTAAAACCGTAGAAAACCGAAACATTGAATTTCTAGACAAGTATAACATTTTTTAAACCCAAAACTGCGTTTTCCAATTCACTTTTTAAATCAATTTTTTGTTGTTAAAAAATTAGTTTTCGAAAAAATAAAACTAAATTTGTTTTGTTCGGACAGATTTTTTTTGTCAAAATTATAAATTTACTTCAACAGTTTTTATGTAACTTAAATAAATTCAGCAAATAATACTATAGTTTGAGCTATATTCGGTTTGTAAAATTTTTGCCACTTTCCCGTTTTTTAAAAAGTTTAACATCAAAAAATAGATTTTTGTTCGAATGAATTATTTTTAACCTTAATCCTTCTGATCGGACAAAAACACACTTCACAATTTTATTAATAAATCGCCAATTCTTAACTTCAAGCTAAAATATTCTTAAACGTTTGGGAAGCATCGGAATTAAAAAAATAACACTGGGAATGATTCAAAACAAGAATCCATTTAATTTGTTACTCCATTTGTACATAAGCAAAAAAAACATCGTTTAACCAATTTAAAACTTACCTTTCATAAACATATAACATCAACTGAAAATGCAAATCTCAGCCTTAAACAAAATATTCATATTCATACAATGAACCCTAACTTTTTGTGTTCCATAAATAATATCCTTATAACAAAACGTTAGATAAAAATCATTGAGTGGATATAAACTTTCTTCACTACCCCATGTTCTTGTAAAAACAAAAAAAAAAAAAAGGATTTCCGTAAAGATTTTGTGTGGGGTAATTTTTTTATTTGCATTTTTCCCCCACATTTTTTTTAAGCTAACCATTGTTCTTTGTGTGTTAAATAATCTTGTTTTTGTTGGAAAAAAAAGGCAAAAACTTTGCGGAAAAAAAGATTGCAAAGTTCCTTTTTATAAAGCTAGTATCTTTTTTTCGTGATTTAAAAAATAAACGACCGACGACGGTGCACGAGCGTGCAAAGAAAAAAAAAATTATTAAATCCACTTTTTTCTAAACCAAGGTTCATATCGTTGCGTAGGATTTATTGCCCATTCATGACCTTTAAGCAAATGAAAATTTGTTAGTTTTTTTTGTGGAACTAAGCTCCTAGAGAAGAGGTTTTTGTGGGGATTATATTTTTCAAGATTCTAGCGGCGTGACATTAAAGCGAACTATCTTGGAGGGCAATACACGAGTCCAAAACGTTATACCAAACGTTTTCTTCAATATATCTAGTGTGGCACGAGCTGTGTGACTGTAGCTCCATCTAGTTGGAACCAAAGCTCCTGCACGTCAGGGTTGTTCAATTGAGGAACGAAAAAGTAAATAATAATGGCTCTTTAGCGGTCACCATTGTCTGTAGAGTTCTGGCCAGCAACAGTTAGTTTTTCTGGATGCAATGGTTTCTCAACATACATTGAGGCAGTTTTATTTATTGACATAGACAAGACATTCAATCAAAAGTGAGCTTCGCCGCTGTGGAAGCGTTGTCGGGTGTCAATTAGTGTTGAAATGCCAAACACAAACCACTTAACAGCTGTTAAAATGGAAACCAGTTGCAAAAGTGATGCCAACTTAAAGTTCTATACGTCTAAAAAAATACCATTTACGAGCACTTAATCATTTAGTTTGCTTATTTTCTTTCAACTGTTTAACACAGTTTGTCAAGATTTTTCACATTGAAAATTGATAGCACCTTTATCCACTTTTTGATTTAGAGGAACGGTTATTAAAAAATGTCTACGGAAGGGATATTTGTATTGAGTATAAAAAATAACTTGGAATTCTTTGTAAATTAATTTATTTTTTTTATAGCTTGTCAACAAGTCGAAATAATAAGCACTGATATCAGAAAAAATGGAAATGAAAGAAACTTCTTGCATAAAGGTGCCCAGGATAACCATTAAAACCATTCCTTCACTAAACTCCACATCGCATCATTCAAAGTTACCCTCATAAAATTGCAGTGTAATAATGAAAAATCACCGTTTCACACCTCGAGGGTAAATTTTAGCGAAGGCGATTCTATTGCACAAGTAATCAAGAATTGTGGTTTCATTCTTTTATTTAGCGTGACGTCAGGGAACAATAGGTCTGCCATCATGGCAGAAAAAAAGTCTGGTGTTGTAGATGACACCGGAATGACATCTAATTTCCACCTAGAATTTCACATTGTTGTTTATTATTTTTTTTTTTTTCTTACTAAATATTTTGCTGGGTAGTTTATTTTTCAATAAAACACCAGGAAAACAAGGGTTGAAATAAATTACACCTTGCTGCATTTTGACATAGCACGTTGAGTTGCTCCGTGAATATTGTGTCTGGTCTTTTTTTTTTCAAATTATAGATAAGGCGCCTTTATTTCAGAGAAACATGTTTATTGTACATGTGCCCACGTATTTGCTTCTACTGTCATTGTTGATTTGCAACTCATTAGTTTCAGAGAGCTCTTTGAATAACTGACATTCAATTTGCATAAAGGTAGAGTCCAACATCATCTACTTATTTGTATCCATTGCACTATATTCCAATGAAAAAAAAAATAAGGACGAACTACAAACAAATATACATGTATCTGCGGATATACAAAGAAAAAATAAACTGAATAAGCAACGTCATTGATCAGCATTTTGCAACCTCTGTCATGTGTCCAAGTCTTCGAGTCCAAAGCACCACCTCACAAAGAATTTCTGGTGAAAGGACTTCGAACTCAATTGAAACTCTGACTTAATACACATCATACCGAAAGAGGAAAATGGATGCGCCTGTGGAAAAATAGGAAATGAAGTCTTCTTCAAAAGAGTCAAAAGAATTTCGAAGAATATACAAATATCCTGCAACAAAACAAAAAAAAAAAGCATTCATAAACAAAAGTAAAAAAAAAAATGCAAAAAAAATCAGACTTGAAACTCATGCATTGACAATAGAAAGTTTTCCAAAGGCACCTACTTATATTCTCGTGCATTCGATTTTCTTGCAAATTCACACAAAAAAAAAACAGTTTCTTTTTTTTTGTGTTTTGAAATTTTCGTCTTGTGGTCAATGTGGGAAAAAGTTTTTGCTTAAAGGAATTTCTGTATTAGTTTTGAAAAGGACGATGGAAAAAAGTGCCAACACAATCGAACGTGAACAAAATTTAATAAAGGATGTAAGGTATATCGTTGTATACATATTCAACAAATCCTGCATGTTGTTCTTTCTTGCTTCCATGGATGTACCTCGTGGTGTTGTCTATTCTGATTTTCTTTTGTTCGAAAAAAACAAAGCTTCTTGACTTTTATTTGAATCATCAATAGACGAGTCAATATAAGATTCAAATTCATTTTAAGGAAGGTATTCACCAATCGATCTTAAGTATAAGATCCTCTTAACTCAAAAAAACATCCCTGAATAGGTTATAAATAACTTTCCATTCATGAACTAATTAGGGAGGATATTTTGAGGCAAGAGGCTCTTAAATTCAAGAGCGGTGAATACCTGGATCAGACCACTGCAAATAACATTTTTTTAAAATGTCAATCGATTTTTCATACTTATAAATAAATAATGTAGAAATTAAACTCCCTGCTTTTTACTTTTCCAATGATACTCCTATTGCCTATGAAAGTTAATTATTGGGATATTTTATTATCAGCTTAGCGAAATAACTGATTTTCATTTTTTTTTTTAAATTACATTGTGCTCAGTGAAAATAAACCCAGAGCGTGATTCATAGGCAGTATCACATTTTATTTTACATTTTTGAAAACTGGAAAAAAATTCTCCGTCAATTCCAGAAAAAAAATCAAATAAATTGGCACTTTTATTCCGACATCTACATAAAACTATATCATAAAATATTTAATAATACATGAGCGTCATTGGATAGAAATATAAAAAAAAAACATAAAATTCATTTTGAGGTCAAAACTGAAGATTCGTAAAAATTAGAAATTTTGAGTAAAAAGATTTAAAAAAAGTTGGTATAAGTTTGTTTAAATAAATATTTCTATTAAAAAAATGCTATGCAGGTTTTTAGTATTATACTGTCTTGCTATGTACCTATAATTAAAAACAATGATTTTCAATAATTGAGTTTTTAAAAAAATATTTAATTAATTTTTTTTTAAAATACAAAAAATATTTTTTTTTAAATTTTGATATGCAATATTACTAAAATTTTATAGAACTTTCTTCGTGAAAAATTTGATCCCAATTCGTCAAAATGTTCCCGATTCTGTGTACCAGGTATACCATTAATAACGTTTTTTGAAAAATATTTTTTAACCAAATAATTTTAGTAAATTTTCATCAAAGTTCTTTGGAGCCCTTTTTGAGATAAATATGTTTTGTATTAACCGTTAAAAATCAACTACATCAACCTCATTACTTGCCCAGCAATGTCGAGACTAACTGTCGAGTCTAGGCATTGAACGCCGGGTCACTCTTCAATGGGTTCCAGGTCATAGTGACTTAGAGGGTAACGAACGGGCTGACGAGTTGGCTCGACAAGGCTCAGCCCTTCACAGCTCACTAGCGGTTAATGTTAATATCCCTCTTGGTGTTGTGAAGGGAAGGATTTTCTCGATTTTTCTCAATCAATCCAAACTTAGGTGGAGCAGTCTTACAAACTGTGTCATATTAAGAAAGATTTGGCCTACCTATAACCAATCTCGTTCTAAAGATCTGTTATGTAGACCCAGGCACGACATAGCCAGGGTAACAGCAATTTGTACTGGGCACTGGCACTGGGCACATAGGGGAGCATGCAAGAAAGCTGGGAATCCCCTACAACTCCCACTGTCGGAGCTGTAGAGACCCACAAGAAAAAGAAACTGTGTCTCATTTGTGTCAACCATATAATTCCATTTTAAATCCTTAGGTTGACACGAGTAAATGGTATCAAAACGGCGCTTCCCAGCGCTAATTGAATCAGGGCTAGCGGCTGCCACCTCTACCTACCTACCTACCGTGATGACGGGTAACGTTATTTTCGGAGCTCAAAAAACTTTTTTTTAATATCCTATAAAACCTTAAGTTCCAAGTACTTGTAGATGAACAGTCAAACAGGAATCAGAAGGAGGAGGACCTCACTAACGTCATAGGGGACTTAATAGACATGTACCGAATAATTCCTTTTAGCAAAATTGTTATCCTAGTTCACTCTTTAAATTACTACAGTGGCAAATCTTGATCGGTTACCGGTTTCCATATTAAAATTCTATAGGAGTCATGACTTAAACTTATTGAAATATTTATAATTTTTTTTTTTGATAATAAACCGGTTAAATAATGCATTTTCTAATTAATGGGTTTTAAAGTAAAGTATGCAATAGTTGAGATGTTGTTTTAAGAGTTATTAGTGGACCACATGTAGATTAATTCCTTGGCTACTTTGAAATTATAGCAATAGGAATCGTGACGTTTTGTCCGACTCTTATTTAAATCTTCCTAGAATATTTTTGATTTTTTTCTAAAAAATTGAAACTGCCTACTTAACAGGTCTCAAATAATGCAGAGTATAACCACACCATCAATAAACTTTTATTTCTTTTAAGATAGGAGTAAATTTATAAACAAAGCATTTATACAAATGTATAGCTCACCTCTCTTAAAGAATTGCTGCATTTTAGCCAAAAGTTCTCGTCTGTTGCAACCTCTACTTCAGGTTTCATCCAAGTCCAAGTGGAATGGAATTGTCCTTTCTCTTTCTCTTATAATCATTTCTAATCGTTTACTTTCTTCCGCTCAACTTGAACTTGAGAAAAACTATCTTCAAATTTTTTGCTGGTATTCCAATGCTTTTTGTAGGTAAGTATATCTCCTAATAATTTAATTTAACGATTGAACTTTTTGTATACAACAGCAATTTGTCCGACCAAAAATCAGATAAGTCGAAAACTCAGAAAGTAGGTACTCTTGACTTCCCATTGAAAGTGTTTTTTTTTTTTTTTGATATAAAAAGAATATCATTTGGTTGCCTTCCCTTTGTCTTGAGGCTTCAGCCAGTAATGTTAAATGAAGTTTTTTTTTCATATTTGAAGTTATCCTTTTTTTTACTTTGAGCTGTAAAACAATGTGGCGCCATTTGGAAAGCGTCCAAGGATAACCTTTAAATTGCGTGGATGTGCGTATAATGTTTCGATTAAATATAAGAAATACTTAGATAGACGTTATTTGTTGTTTTGAAAATTTTAAAACTTTTCCTTTTATGTAATTTACGAATAGTTTTGGTTTTTTGAAGAGATATGGAGTGTGATGGAACTATTAGATTTAAGATATAAGGCGGTAGTTTGAAAAAGCTTTTCCTGTTTACAGAGCGCAAAAACGGCCAATCGATTGAATCTCTTTGTACCTTTGTACCTTTTTGACAGAGTAAAATTTTGGATTAGCATTTCTCCCGTCGACGCAAGTCATCACCACTTTCCTGTACTGTCATTAGTAAAATCTAGTTTATTCGGTAGATCTTGTGTTTGTACATCAATTTTAATAATTCATATGTTGTACAAACATTTTTTGAAAGATTCCTACAACACAGCAAATCCAAAGAAATCATTGCATCCGATTTGACTGAATATGTACATCAGTATTTTTTATTCATGAGAAATTCTTCAAAAAAATCTTCAATTTCGAAGAACATAAAAAATTAAACCATTTCACAACCATCACACAACATTAACCCCCCTACCTCTTATTGAAACGTCTGACGTATTGCAGCAAAGGTGGAAAAATCAACTTTTACTGGCAATTGGCTTTTGGCCAAGTCACCTCCACTGCTAGTCAGAAAACGTCTGCGAAAACGTGCAATGAATTTTAATTGAACGTTCTTATAGATGTTGGGTTTTATTTTTTCATTTTTAGTCCTTTCGTCATCCTATGTGTTTGGGGGTGTAAGACCACCCTCTGTAAAAATGAACTTCTTTTTCAACTTCTTTAAAAAGGAATATAACAGCAACTGTGCTAATACCTGAGTGGGGGAGGTACCGTATACTACACCATCAAGGAGCACCATCATCGCATACAGAAGTTTTCAATCGTTTACAGATGCTGAAGGTGCTGCCTGCAATTACCCAAGAGCTATGTGATTCTTGACTTTTCGTGAAAGGAGTTGTTCTTCTTCCATATAGTTGAGTTTGCCTCCAGGGAATTTATTTCAAATTAAATGCTGGGGCTGTTTTTTTTTAAGACGAATGAGTCTGTGTTTCTTGGTTCAATTGAGATGTGTAATTTGTAGAACTACATGAAAATGAATGCGGCAAAGGTATTAAATAAACCTTAAACCAGTCTATAAAGAAGCTGATGTCTTCATCGCTTTTCGTTTTGTTTTTTAAGGAAATAAAATAATATGAGCATTTTTTTTTTTGGTTTAAAGATTTTTTTTTCAATAAGAAACTGTCATAAAATAGCTTCTTAAATTTTTTTTTAATTAGCGCGCACTAAAGGGGATTTTTATGTACCCTTTATACATAATATGTTAGAGACACAGTGTGATCTTTAGGTTAGTAGGAGGCGATTTGAGATGTCGGTGAACATTTGTCTTGAATTTCAGTTCATCACAATGAGAGGGAAAGACAGAGCGTGACAGACGGTATTCCACATTCGCGTAGTACGGCTAAAGAACGAATCCCTGTACTTGACAGTACGACCGAAATTGAGTTTAAGAGTAGACTGATGAGCATTCCTGAAAGCGCGAGTATTACGGTCGAATCGTTTAAGGGTAGGAATGCAACTGGCTATTTCATTAGAGCACTTTCCGTAAAAGTAACGATAAAAGAGTGAGAGACAGGAAACATTACGCCGCCGGGTTTCGAGTGACGTAAAAGTATCGATGATGTAAGGTTTTTGAGCTGCTTTTCTCATAAAAGCAACAAAACAAAAAGTCTTCCCAAATATTCCTAAAAAGAAATCGGATTAATTTAACGTTGAAAAACTTATTAAAGTTCAATTATGTACTTATATTTTAATATTATTTATTTATTATTTTATTTTTAAAGGTGGATCAATAATAAGAGAAACTTATTGTTGTGAAAAGTTTACTTACTAAAATTTGTGGGCTGCCATTTTCATTTGGTCCATAAGATTTTCTCCATTGTTTTAATTCGACCTTCTTGAGAGTCGAGTCGTACCTCATTGTTTGAAAACAATTTTAATCAAAATCGGTTTTGGCAAATCGATAGCAAATTTAAAAAGGGTAAATCAAACCAGTCTACAACTTTCAGAATCATTTTTTCGTATGAATAATTTATTAAAATGTACATTCCAAAAACTAGAATAATAGTACATAAAATTTGGTTTCAAAACTCTACATTCAAAAATGTATTTTTAATATTTTTTTTCTTTTTTTTAATTTAATGCGGAAAATTAAAAATGTTCCTAACTTTTACCTGACAAGTAAAGTATTCGCGTGACAAAGGTACAGGATCGGTGCCTACTGCACTTATATATTGAAACTTTAATTACATATTCTATTAGTTGTATTATTGATAGGTTAAATCAAGGCACCCTGCATGCAGTGAATAAAAGGCAACTGTACCTTTTGGTATGAACTCTTCTAACGGCTAAAGTGAATGTAAATTCAGAATATTATACACTTTGTTGGAAAGCTAAAATAAGAAGTTACACAGGCAACTAAGCTGAAGCTCAGGACCCCAAAAACAAAATTTATTTATGAAGTGAATCACAAAACACAAACCTTCTCTAACTTCAAACATAGACGACTAGAGATGGCTATCATCGTTGCAAATTTTCAAAAATTTGCATAATTGCATTGAATTCTTAAGATTCCCAACGCACAAACAGAAAAAAAAATAGAAGTAAAATAAAAAAATTATCTTTGCCATGGCATCAGTCATGCGTGACGAATTTTCATTTTTGCACGATAAAGTCAGAGACTCTTCTCTACAATAAGAACCGGTTCCAGTAACATTAGCTTGATTTCCCATTCCATTTATTATATAGCTAAGCGAAGTGCAAAAATGTCATAACTCCTTTGAAAATTGGTTCCATTGGAACATAAAATGCAAATTTTCTTGTTATTGCTTGTGTTGGCAACAACAACACAATGAGGATGTTAACTATTCAGGGAAAAGTTAAGTAAACTTTTCACTTTTGCATACCTCAATGCAAAACATCAGGGGGTTGAAGTGGTAATTTCATAATTTTTTAAGGGTAGAAAAGAATAGAGAGGTGCTTTGGATAAATCTACCGAACCCAATATTAAAAGATTTTTTCATAACAGTGCCAATAAAAATAAACAACTTTTTGTAGTGAAAAAAAAAATATTCAACATTTAGTAAATTTACATGAAGGGTAGTTTGAGCTGTAAAGAGGTTACCAGTTTGAGAGAAGTAAGTTTCCGCTTTTACAAAACCAACCCCAATGAGGAAAATCGGAATAAGTTCAACCAAGCTAGGAACACCTGCAACGTTCATATACGAGTACTTCAAACAAAATTCTTAAATGACCAAATGCCAAGTCAGAAAATACAACAAGTTGTACTTTATCGTCGGTTCCAAAGTTCGTTTCCAATGACATTCTTACTACTTGAGTACTTAAAATATTAATAAATATATGAATATCGTACAGTTGACAGAGTCCTTATAGATCTAGAAATACACAAATCCGGTGATAGTTCTTAGGAGTTGTTCTTCTACGATAGCAAAACCTATGCGTAAGTTTTTGCATTTATTCTATTGTTCGAAGCAATAGATTCAGCAATAATCTCACCGAACAGTGAACTTTGAAGTAATTGGGGTAGTAAAATTCCTTCAAAACTGTTTAAAATCAAGTTCTCTTAAACAAAATCCTTGCAAATTAAAATCTAAAAAATTGTTAGTGTACCACAGGGGTCCGTTTTATCACCCACTCTCTTCCTTGTTTTCATTAATGATCTTTTTTGTCTGAAACTTCTCTCCCATTAAATTGTTTTGCTGACGACAGTACTTTCGGCTTTTCATATTCTTTTTAGATTTACTCCCTTGTCCTAAGGATGTATAGCCAGAACGGAAACGGAGAAGAATTGAATGCTTCTAAAACTTAATGCTGTCTTCAGTCGTTAAAGTGGGACACTATTATCACATATTCGCCGTCGGAAAATCGCTGTAGTTTTTTTAAGGCTATTCAAGACATTTTTCTCTGATCTCGCTTGAGTACCACTCACATACAGAATTCAGAGCTTTAGGTGATAGGTGAAACAAATATTACGGAAACATTTTTAACTCTTGAACACCATCGCAAAGTTCCCTGTCTATGCTAAAGCCATTCCCTTAAAATATATTCTAGTATTACCATTTTCATTCCTTCCTTAATACAATTCCCCTTAATACTCCACCGCTAGGAATGTCTATCAAATTACCCTTTAGCCGAAGTTTGGAGGTAATGTTAAATACAGGAATTTTTAGCCGCACTACACGAATGTTGAAGGATTTACCGGTTTTAGTTTTCTTCTCCCATTGTTATGCTTCTGCATTTCTATTCAACTCCTTTCCGCACTATGTTAAAACAAAATTATAAAAAAAAGGTTAAAGTCTTTGTTTTTGAAAAAAATATTATTATATTCGAAAATTCAAATTTTACAAATTCTATGAGGTTAATCAATACGTTTCCAAATTCCAGTTCTTGAAAGAATTTAAAATAACAACGAAAGCCACTTTTTTAATATTACAACAGTAAATAAAATGTCCCATACGATTAAACATAGGTACAAACAATACATAGGTTGCAAACAAAAATGTCACATACACGAAATAAATGCGGTAGAAAATTGCCAAATTATGTTTACTGAAAACATCATTACTCAAACCGAGGAAAGGACAATTGCAATCATTTTTCTTCTTTTTTTTTGTCTTACCTTCACTTTGAAATATGTTTTTTTTTTATTCCTTTTCTACAAAAGTCTTTGTATGTATTTTCATGTGCAGAATACCGAAAGCATTCAGTCACACATGGTTGACCGACAAAAGAAATAACTTAGAAATAAAATAAAAGGATTTATAAACTAACTGTACCTAAACAAAAGTTCTAATGTTAAACAAATTCAAGAATATCCTTGTGGTGGATTTAATAGAAATACTTTCCTGGATAAAATGCATACAATTTTCACTTATCCTTTCTTTCTAGCTGGGCAAATTATGGTTGTTGACTTAATGCCCGGTTACTCAAATGTCTTTTAAAATCCAATAGGAAATTTTTAACTGCATGACTATACCAGTTCTTCTTTACTAAAATTTGAATTCCTTCCATTTCAAAAAGGCTACCAAAGGAGAATCTGAGAATAAACATATTTTGCATCAATCTAAAATTTTGTATGCAATTCCTTAATTCCCTGCTAAAAATAAAAAAAAATAACAACCCTAATGTTGGTTCCTTACTATCTCTTTTACTGGTGCAACCGGGCATAAGGAATTGTCTTGAAAAAAAAACATTTGTTTTTGGTAGGATATGTTTTGAAAATGTTAAAATAATTTGTCAGGAAAGAAAGTCGTTTATTTTGTGGAAGAAGGTAGCCAGATAATGTATGAGTTGAGTTGAGTTGAGTTGAGTATATTCTTGCTATTTCGGTATACTTAATAGTCAAGGGACAGTAAGTCCACCTTAAATTGACAATTTCCTTTAGTTGTTACGTGATGTGAATAGAAATGTCTAAGTTGGTTCGCTTATATGGGAAGTTTCAGAATTTTTGAAATATTTTAAGGAATTTAAGAATTGTTTGTTTTTTTTTTTTATTTATTTTAGAAGAAAATATTTCAAAAGGTGACAGTAAAATTGAAATTTTGTGGAACTCTCAAGAATTAAGACCATCTTATTTCATCTATACATTAGAATTACTATTTAACACTTTAATTTTTGAAATTATTAAATTGATTGATTTGTATGGATAATAAGGTTGTTTTTTTTTTTAAAGGTATAGAACTTTATGTTGGCAACACTGTTAAGGGATTTGTGCTCAGTTTTTAACATAAATAGACTGACGCTTGAACAACGCTTTGCAGCTTCGGTGAATGGACCCAAAATAAGATTGCCGTTGATCCCGATTTTCAAAAGACAATTTTTTTTGGCCATGAAGCTCACTTTCAATAACGCCAACAAACAGAACTGCCGTATTTAGAGCGAAGATAATCCTCAAGTGTATGTTGAGACACCTTAACATCCCGAAAAGCTGACTGTTTGGTGTGCATTATGGCCTGGTGGAATCACGATGGAGGCCATAACGCGTTACCGTCAGTGGTGACCGCTATTGAGCCATGATTACTGAGTTTTTTGTTCCTCAACCATGATCTCGTGCCACAATTGATTTATTGAAGGAAACGTTTGGTAACCGCAATTTCACTCTTCGAACCCGTGAATAGGCCTCCAAGATCGTGCAATTTAACGCCACTAAACTAATATCTGTAGGGGTATGTGAAGTCGCTAGTCTACACTGATAAGCTAGAAACGATCGACCACTTGGAGTACAACATTCGCCACGTTATTGCCGATATACGGCCACAAATGTTGCAAAAAAAAAAACAACGAACATTGGACCTTCAGTTTAAATTACGTCCGAGCCAGCCATGGTTGTCATATCCCAGAAATCAAATTTAAATTATAATGCCAAAAGATTATCTTTCGAATAATGCCAATTTTGAGTAAATTTTAAAATTCATCTTTTTTTTTATTCCATTTCAAAGTTTTATACCTACCTCTAAAAAAAACACCCTTTATGTAGTGATTTCACTGTAGAATATTCACTAAGCAAATCACTTGGTGAGGGCTAGTGACATTCTCATATTAATTTCGTCGATGAAATCATGCAAAATTTCTCTCGGTTCCATTTCATTGTCAAAAAACTGAAGATTCCGCGGTGATTATTTCGAATCTTATTTC
The DNA here is from genome assembly GCA_958431115.1 of Syrphus vitripennis. Taxonomy (NCBI): domain Eukaryota; kingdom Metazoa; phylum Arthropoda; class Insecta; order Diptera; family Syrphidae; genus Syrphus; species Syrphus vitripennis. Next base: position 8,529,380 of record OY288108.1, on the reverse strand, counting down.
TTGGCCATCTTAGACTCAAAGGAATATTAAAGATTGCATTAAACTTGAACATAAATCTAAAAATCAAAACACATTTGGAAACTATGTTTTCAAAACAGACAAAGCCTACTATAGTCTGTCAAAGCTCTTCAAATCCAGAAATCTCACCATAACTTCAAAACTGCTGCTGTACAGGACCATGGTCCTGCCAGTACTCACGTATGGATCCGAGACTTGGGTGCTAGCAAAAGACACTCCGACCTCTTAGCCGCGTTCGAGAGAAAAGTCTTAAGGAGAATTGTTGGCCCCATATGTGAGGAAGGACGCTTCCGGAGACGGTACAATCATTAATTGTACGCAATCTACCTTGAAGCAGACATAGTGACAAAAATTAAGCTAGGTAGACTCCGGTGGGCAGGGCACCTAGCTCGCATGAGTGAAGAGGAACCTGCTCGGAAAGTCCTTTGTGGTACATTCTATGGTAGACGGCAGCGTGGTAGACCATGCTTGCTCTGGAGAGATGGCGTAGACCAGGACGCCCGAAGCCTTGGGGTGCGCAACTGGATGGCGTCGGCTCAAGACCGGGATAGGTGGAGAGACTTGTTGAAGGAGGCCAGGACCGGACCCCGGTTGTCGAGCCGATGATGGTGATGATGTTTTCAAAAAAGCAACTTCGATAATATGAGTTTGAGTTTCAGCTTTTAAATCTGTCTGTCGTAGACAAAAAAAAACCCTTTTATTTTCTCATACTTTTTTTACTTCAACTTCCTTCAAAAGTTGGCTAAATTCCAGCAGGTACAAAGGCACTTATATACAACTTTGTTCCGGTCAAACCAAAAATAAATTTTGGCATTGTAACAAGAATCAAAAACACAATATGGTTAAAAGGTAACTTTATATTTCGACTGCTTTAAGTTAATGTTTATTCATGAGTCGCAGAAATTGGAATTTATGCTTTCACTAAAAACATCATAAGTTCGAGTCTCTCGACTCGGACCACAACTCTCCCGCTTTCCTGAAGGGTTGGGGTTCAACGGTTGACCTCATATATGGATAAGTCCCGCTGTTTTGGATTGTTCCATGTCTGAGGGTAACTACATACATATATTTTTTTAAGAAATCTATAAAGCTTTTTTTTTGTTCCCAGTGCGATAACGAAGGTTATAGCAAAGACTCCCAATCCATTTTTCATTCAAAAATTGTGTTCAGTGTTTTTTTTTCGAATGTGTGAATTGCCCTTAAAATACGAACATATCTTCAATCTGAGCCAAATGTTAAGTAAAAAAACTACCCGGAATTGTCCATGTATTTTTTTCTCCATGTACAGTGTACACTCTGTTCCGAAAGTAAATATACACTAGACCAAAGTTGTGGTTAGACCGAATTCAGAAAAACGTTGCCTCTTTTGTGAAAACATCCTTCAAATTTTCAAATATGATTTAAAAAAAAAACAGACACCATTTTTCTTAATCCAGTCATACATTTAATTTGTTTACTATTAGGTCTTATAAATACTTACTTTCGTGACTGAGTGTAGTTAGGTTGGTGCTTATATTTATTATAATTAAAGATACAAATAGTTTCTCCTGTGGTAATGACCGCAAGCAGATAGGGGATCTTGAATAAAATTTCAATTTATTTTAAGAAGACTATATACGAGCAATTATTAAGGTTCATACCCTCATATATATATAAAATAGCCTTGCCTTAGTCCTATGGATTCATACCTAACAAAGTTTTAACAACACGTTTCTGGCATATCTACCCTATATATACATACATGTACTTTCTTGACCACATCCTTGTGATGCTGGTAGTGTTCATACTCAATTTAGAATCAATTTTAAGTGAAGTTTTATATGTAATTACCTCTTAACATGTGCGTTATCCTTCCTACCTATCCCTTTATCTTAAAGCTCGAGTTTATTTTTGGTATTTTACTCTTTTGTTTCCTCCCCTAATTCAAAAAAAAAAACCAACCGAAAAATTGATGTTCATATACCCCTTCCCTTTGGATGAAATCGCTTACGCCATGCCACTCCAATTTCATGTTATCTTGACTGCCCATCGGCTGACCTCTTTAACTTTTAACTTGTATCTTGGCCCTTGAGATATTGAAACCTGACGAGGGTTTGAGTTGCTTTAGACAAAGGTATATGGATACAAATATTGTTTAACATCAAAGATTTAAAAGTGGTTTTTTAATTTTTTTTTATATATGAAGTGGTTTCCTTCTGGCGTTAAAGAGCTATTAATTGGAATGATTTTATTTTACTCCCATATAATTTGATACAAAAAAAATTTGGTAGGTACAAAATTTAATTAAAACTAACTGAAAATCATTGAAGCCATTATTAAATTTTTTGAACCGGTCACGTGGCTTTATATCAATAAAATGAAACTGAAAAATTAAATCAACATATCGAAGGATAACTTCTAGATCTGTTATACTTTTTTTTTTAAACTATACACAGAAAAAAAAGAACCGGATAAAATAACAGAAAAACTATTAAATTTAGGTATGGTTGTCATTCAAGAAGAAGGTCGTATTAAAGCAATGGAGAAAATCTTACTGGCCAGATAAATAAAGTATTTTACTTTTATTGATATCGATTTAAAGTGGTTACCTTCTTAAAGTAATACGAAAATCTTATAAACCCATTTTCCGGGAACTATCAGTTACAATTGACTTAAAAAAACTTAAAGCTTCGCAATTTGTTGTGAAATTTTAAAAACAAAAATTTGGAAAATAGTTAAGTTTTCCACAAAATTTTTCTTACAATCGTTTTATAAAAAAAAAAATACCTAAATGCACAGGGTAGGCAATACAAAAATTATTGAGAATTAATAAAAAACAATTAAAATAAATTGGCTTAAAAAAATTCATTTTTTTTTCACTGTGTTATATAGGTACTCAAGAACAAGTATACCTAAGCAAGTTTGCAACTTTTAAAACTTCAATGTGTTTCAAAATTCCTTACATTGAAAATGTATCTAAGATTGAAACTTCAGTTTTTAAAAATGTCAAAAGTGGTGGTCCACTGTGTACCAGGGTTTGAAAACAGCGAACTACCAGGTGTTTCAAATGGGTGTTGAACAAGAACCCGACTCACATACATAGACCCTTGTGGGTCCATTATGATACCATAAAAAGAGAAAAACCAGCAAGATTGGAACTTACTAGTCGAACCACTCGGAGCTTCTAATGAATAGTAAGAGTTTTTTGACTTTCTTTTTTACTAGATGATTAGTGTCCTTATAGAAGAATTCTTCTGGATTTTTTTGGATTCTTCTTCTTCTAGCAGAGAGAGCAGGGCAGGTGCACAGATGATGTTGAAAAGTTTCCTCTTCTTCTTCGTCCATGCAGCTCCTACAGAAATCGTTAGAGAACACGCCCATTCGTATTGCGTGTCTAACCTATTAAACAGTGTCCCGTAAGGACACCTATGATGGAACTAATAAATGCAGTCGATTTAAATTTAACAACCCCTTTGAACGTTTCAAGTCTATACTAGGCCATATTTGTTTGCTTGCCAAGCAGGTATTACTCTGAGTCCATCTGAGGTTGGTTTGCTTTAAAGCTTCCTGCTTTAGTATGAGTTTACATGCAGCGATAGGTATACCTATGTATGTTGTTACTTTCTGGTTGTAGAGGAGTGATTGTTCCTCGTTTGGCGAGTTCGTCCGCCCTACAATTGCCCGGAATGTCACTATGTCCCGGCACCCATATGAGGTGAATATCAAACTGTTCAGACATTTCCCTTGGAGATGTTTGGTAGTCTAGGACCTTGAATGAGTTCGTAGTGACAGAGGCAAGAGATTTGGCTATCTGAGAAGATCCGAATAACCGTGTTGGATATTACGTTTTCTCTGAGCCAAGAGAGAACTTCTTTAATCGCCAGAATTTCCGCTTGGAACACGCTACAATGGTCTGGTAGGCGGAAGAAAAGACTGAGATTCAGTTTTTCCGAGAATATGCCACTTCCTACACCATCTTGGGTCTTTGAATCAGTGTAGAAGTGTAAAGATTCATTGTCCAGAATGCTCCGGTCCTTCCATGCAGTTCTGGATGACACAGTTGTCTGGAAATTAATTTCGAACACCAATTGAGGTGTGGTGTAGTCTAAGCAATCCGGAATGAATCCGAAATTGTTTAGAGTGTGGCCAATATGATTACTGGTCCACTGTAAGGTTGATCTTTCACAGTGGTTCAATGGTGTTTAGGAAACTAATGTTCACAATTGTAACTGGTGTACGAATGATTAAATAATTAATACATAGTTTTCCCATACGAATACATTTATTGGCACCCGTAAGGAAATTTCAAACTTTGAATACACATGAGTTTTTTTTTAAGTTCGTACATCAATTATAATTTTAACGCTTATATTTTAATTCAGCCAAAACATTGCAATATAATTAATAATGGATGCCAAATTAAAAAAAAAACGTTTAATTAATTTTTTTTATGTATTTTTTTCAATTTTTTTTTTATGTAAAATGCATTTTATTATGCAACAACCGATTTATTTGCTTACAACCAATTTTTTGTTATTTTTTTATTTCATTTCAAATATCATAAAAGGCTTCACTTGATTAACAATTAACAATAATGATTTGAAAATGTCTCATTCTCTCTGGCAGCCCTTAAAATAATAATTTCGCTTTATCTACCATTTAGTTTATGATTAATGCATCACATTTAAAAGCATCACTTTCGAAAAACAATTAGAATCATTAACGGTGCACTTTGATTAAAAAAAAAAAGACACGACAAAATCGTTTAAAGAACTTCTTTCCATATTCATCGCAGAGGACATTCAATTATACATCTTTTTGAAAGGGTCTTGTATTAGCTATATACATAGACGTACCTTTTGCATTTTCTGAAAAGAAATAAAAACAAATTCCCACCAATGCTGTTTTCATTAAAACAGATGAAATCTTCTTCTTTAAAAAAAAAAAAAAAATTGAGATTCATCCAACCCTTGATTCCCTGATGATGGATATGAAGGACTTGTCCATTCATAATATCTCAACCCTTTTTGTGTTTTTTTTTTTTTTTCATTGAATGCTTAAGTCTTTCGTTGCTCAAAAGAAAATTAATTTGGAAAAGTTCTAAAGAAAAGTGTTATTCCTTTTGCTGCTTTTGGAGGAGCAGCGCAGCATCAGCATCATAGTCCACCATTCATCGACGACGACGGTGTTTAGGTTGTGAAAAGTATCTAAAAGAAGACCCAACTCTCGACTGATGTGATTTAATAATAAAATGAAAACAATTTTGAAATTAAAGAAAAATAATTCGAGATAATCTAATTGGTTATTGTCGAGCTTTGAGAATTTTTAAATGAATATTTTATTAGCCAGGAGTAGGTATGGTGAAGTTAAAAAAAAAGGGTTGGCTATAATATTATATCCGCTGGGTTGGTTATTTTATGAATTTTTTAGGAATTTCTTTTGCAATCATCTTAGAAACACTTTCAAAGGATTTCTTTTCTTCAATTTATTGAGCTCAACCTGTTATAAAAACATTTTGAAGAAAGAAGAAAACTACGGGTGTGTGGTTTAAATAATTGTTCTTATTTTGTACCTTAAAGTATAGTTGTAAAAAAATTTGAATGAATGGTATAATGGTGTAAGAAATAAACTAACAATTTTTATTTTCAGATTATATCAGAGCTTTATATAAATTCATTTAGAAAATAATAAACAGTCGATTTAATTTGGTCTAAATTTTATACCATCCCATGAAATAAAAAGTAAGTTTAGTATTTCAATAAATGAACAGATAAAACTTGTTGTTAAGTTGTTAAAATTTTGAATGAATGGTATAAAAAAAAATTTACCAAAATTTGTTCTGATTTTATCAGCGCTTTGTTACAGTTCATTATTTAATTTTTACACAGTTGATTTAATTTGGTCTACATTTTATACCATTCCTTGAGTTATAAGAATAAGCATTTCAACAAGTAAACAAATTCAACTTGTCTTTGAAAAATGATTATGAAAAACAATTGGTATAAAATGGCGAAAAAAATTCCACTTGCTCAAGTGTATTTATTCGACATTATAAGGTTCTTTCAAGCTATTGAATGCTTTCAAATACATTGAAAGAGCTTTCAATTTAACTTTTTAATTGAAAATTGGGTTTTATACCAGTTAAATCGATCTACGACATGACATATTAAAAAATAGATAATAGATTTTATGCCATTTAATTTGCACTTTTATATACGAGTATGTATATACATAGGTCCAAATCGAGTACTTTGAGAAAAATAGTTAGTTTCTTATGCGCATTATGATTGGTATAAAAAAAATATCGCTCTAAAACTTTGTATTTGTTGAAGATAGTCAGCAACACTTTCTCATTGGTATATGAAATAAGATATAAAAAAAGACATATAGATAGGTATCCAGTTGTATAACTGCGAACTGGCTAACTGGTATAAAATGGTATATCAAACATCGAACGCCTGCAGGAAGAAAACATTTTCATCACTCAAGAAACGTAGATATTAGTAAACATAATTCACATGTCCCTATTTTTGTCTTATCACAAAATTTCATAGGTACAACAACAAAACAAAATAAAATTCCTTCTTTCCAACTTATACCCCATATGAATTCCTTTTGTCATTTAATTAAGTTCATTCAGTATGAAAATCCCGCTGAGTGTACCGCCCTGTAACCACAAAACTCAACAATAAATACACTTACTTATTTTGTTTCCATAAGCTCTTCACTTTATATACTCTCACTCTCAATTCATTCACATTTATTCATCCGGTGTAATGTTTACCGCTACCACATACACAACCAATTGTTGGAAATTCCTTGTTATTCTATGATTATGATCCTGCGGTACTTCGTAATTACTGTCATTGTCTGGCACTTAATCAACGGTATTCCATGCTGTTTCCGAAGCTTCTCCTAGAAGTTGAAAACACCAAATTCATCGTATTGGTTGTATACCTACATAAATAAATATACACTCGCATCTCTAAGGACTATAATGATTACAATCTTCTTACACGTCTTAGCACGTGTAAAAATAATTACCTACAGAAATTGCTGTATGAAGCCGCTCGGTAGATGATGATGCCGCTTTTAATTACTTCACTGACGATTTTGTTAAAGAAAACATTCTTGTTCGAATATCCTTTTACTTTACCCCCGAGGCGGATTATAAGTATTTGTCAGTTTTAAGGAAAGATAATAATAATAGTCTACACGTGAAGGATATGACGTGTGAGTATGATGTTTTACCTACCGCACTTGGGATATTTTTTGGTTAAGTGTTTGAAGATGTATAAGGAAATAATGATGTGGGAGAAGTGAAGTGTTTTTACATTTTTTTTTTATTTGAATTAATTAAAGACACTGATCAAATATTTATTTCTAAAAAAATAATTATTACTTTTCAATTTCAGACAACAGAAAGACAGACATGCAGACAGCCAAAAAATTAGACAGAAACACACTTGGACACTTCGATACTCGGAAAATCGGACCTTCGGACACTCAGAACCTGGGACAATCGGACACCCGAACATTAATTAAACCTAAGCGATTTTCTACAAACTACGGAACTTAAGGTTTTTTGGTATTTCCTAAAAGGTGGAATTGAATTTTGTTAATTTTCAAAATAACGGCACTTGTACAACCATAAAAACAAAACTTTTTATCTCGAAAACGGTTCTAACGATTTGTATGAAGTTTTTTCTAAAAAGTTTTTCAAAAAACCTATAGAACCGATTTATTGGTTTTTGATTTTCTCATAAAGAGTTTGACGGATTAAAAAAAAAATAATAAAGAGGTCCTTTACAACATTGAATATAAAAATTCCAAAGAAAACATTTTTTTGGACTTTTGAAAAAAAACTCAAATTAATTTTTGAAATCTCAATATTTTTTGGAATTGTATTTTTAAAAACAATAAAATTGCATATTTGCACGTTTTGCATTCATAAAAAAATTGAACTCGAAATATTAATCAGACCTTACACTAAACGATGATAGAGAACTCGAAAACGGCTGTAACGATGTTGATGACAGTTTTTCTTGGGTTTAAAAAAAAACCCAACCCTGCATAGAACTAGATTTTTGGTTTTCGATTTCCTCACGAACGGTTTGACGGATTGTTCAAATTTATGTATTTTTATTTTATATTTATTTATGCACCTTAAGTTTTTTATAAAACAAAAAAAAATATTCGTTTTGAAAAAAAAAACGGGTAAATAAAACAATTACAAAATTTCAATTTAAAGTAATACCATATTTTAAAGAATAGAACTGTTTTTACTTTACCCAAAACATAAAAATCACCATTTACAGCATTTAAATTTGCTGAATAAAAAATTCTGCATTTTAAGAACTCCCACTTCATTTCTCAGTCAACAAACCCAAAAAAGTACACACACCAAACGCTGTTGAACATCACTCGAAAAAGGAGGGTTGAAAAACTATGGATTGTCCCCAAAGTGAAATTACTCAACAAGATAAATGGATGTCAGCACCTTTCTTCGTTGGCACAAGAATTTGAATCATTTTTCAAAAGATTTATTGAGAATTCGGTTTACCCAGACTGAACACATTCGCATAGGTAGGTATTGTATGTAGTTGTTAAAAGGAAGGAAGAATCCTGATGACCCTGACTTTTGCTTCGAGAGTCGTTCTAAATGTTTCATATATGAAAGCTATTTATTTTAATTTTCTTTTTCGTTGAAAACTAAATCTACTATCGCACTGATGTCGGCATAAATTTTCATCCTTTAAGGAAGCTACGAGTATTTGAATATGTTCCACAGGTTTGCAAAGGATGTGCTTGTTGGTAATTTTATATTTTTCTCATTATTTTCAATTTAATAATAGCTAAACCATTACTTCGGTGTGAAGGGGGGGGGGGAACTAAAGCCTTTTTTAAAAGTTTATGCTTCTGACATCTGTCATTCTAAATTTTAAGAGGAAACAATCCGAAACACCAACTTTCTATACTCAGTAGATGCACACGCATGTATAGGAAAATAAAGATCCGCATCCATTGAATGAGTGATGGGGCTAAATCTGTGGCGAGCGCATTTCATTCTTTATATGTGACAGGATATACCGGTCTTACAATTTTTAACAGAACCGAAACGGATTACCAATGTTTAGAAGTGGAACCAAATGATGAAATGCTCTCGCAAAGCTGATAAGGGACAGCATTTGGGAGGTGTCCTTCTTCCGTTTGCTCTTACAGCATTTTAAAACTGAGAAATATCATCATCTGTTGTCCAGGGAAGTTGTATGACATTGAGGTTGCAAGTGTTGTCTTTTAGGAAAATTTGAAATCTTTATCTTTTATTTGGGGATGGGGATGGGGATGTGGTACATTGCACAGGCGGATCGTTTGTTGGCTAGGAGTGTGATTCATGAAACCGTAAACGGGTAAGACCTGTGAAAAGTTGGACAAGAAAAATTAACGACTATGAGTATATGCTATGTACTCTGGATTGTTGGAGACATGTTCTTTTGTCGATGTAAGGTCTAAGGATGAGTTTTTTTTTTATAAATTACTACACATTTAAAACCTGTCTGAAAAGCCTTTGAGTATATTATTCTATTTTTGTCTTATTTGGAGTTTTCGGAATGAAAAACGCTTCTCAATGAGCGAAATGAAGATCCTCAAAATTTCAGATTCCCCTATTTAGAAAATGTTTTGATGAGGTATAAAATGGACATCTTAGGAGTTTTTGAACTCAGATGGTTGGGATTTTGTAAGTTTAGGTCTACAACTCTTAAGGGTGGGTGTCCCTTAGAAGCAAACTCAGAACTCATGTAAATACATTTGAATGTATTAGTAGAAGAATGATTCTCTTCTATAAGCTAACTTCTCTCTTGTGCAATACTTTTCTCAGAGCCAGATAATGCCAGCCACAGAGCCATATGGGTATAGTATTGGTATGCATCAGAAGACAGAGGCACACAAGCGCACACAGTCATACATACATATTACATATTTATTGCCAGAGCCTGTTGTGCTGAGACATGAGAGATGAGTCTGACCGACACGCGACGCGACGGCCGGTGGCTATGACATAGGCACGGCGCGAATGATGTTTTTTTAAGTTTTTTTTTTTTTTGCTATAGGTAGGTAGTTGTTTTGTTTTTTGGATGTTACGAGTATGTCATACTATGAGAAATGAGAAAAGTAATATACATAATATGAATAAGCGACAAAAAACGATATACATAATGCTAGAGAGGGGTTTTCGGTTTGGTGGCGGTGGATATTTTTGTTTGTTGTAGATATCTACCTACATATTTTTTTGTTCGTTATGATATGATCTTCTAGTTTAAAAAAAATATTCATTATTAGGTATTATGTAAAATGTAAGTTTTCTTTTGAGAATTTTTTGAAAGAACATTTCACTTACCGGCTCATTCATACGGTTGTATGGGGAGAGTATGATAACCGGGGCGCCGAGAAATGATAACGGATTTTTGTAGAACACTGCAATACAAGCATTTCTTACTACGGGAGGGGTGGTCTATCTCCCTCCGTTTAGGCGGTAGGGGAATTTAAAAAATATGTACGTTAAATGGAAAACAAATAATTGTTTTTAACTTGACTTGATTCAAAAACTGGCTAATAGACAAAAGTGTTGGCTTTAAAAAAATGTATAAAACTTAGTTGTAAGTATTACCGTTATTTTTTAATTATTTGTTTTCCATTTAACGTACATATTTTTTAAATTCCCCTACCGCCTAAACGGAGGGAGATAGACCACCCCTCCCGTAGTAAGAAATGCTTGTATTGCAGTGTTCTACAAAAATCCGTTATCATTTCGCGGCGCCCCGGTTATCATACTCTTGCCGGTTGTATTGCAGGTTGGAATATAATTAGGAAAATTGTACGGAATTGAAAATTTTGAAAGTGAGTACCAACCTAGGCAGGTAAGACATGATTTTTGGAAATTTATTCAAATTATAGGTACCTAACTAGAGTAAAAAAAGTATAAGTTTTTGTATGGGTCGAGAAACTACCTAGGTATGTATGTTCTATACGGGAAGGGCTATATAGTTGATATTTTTTTTTTTTTTAATAAGGTAGGTACAGTACACATCATAAAATGCTGAAGATCAAGATAATTTTTTTTTTAATTTTGGAGTGATTTTTGAAAGGTTTCAACTATGTATTTAAATTATGGTCAAATTAAAACAAAATAAAAATAATTTCAAACTTCTTTTAAAATATTTGAAAAAAAAATAATTTTTACAGACTTTGCCGGCACATGTATGGAAAATAACGGGATATAATTTTGTCATTGTTCAAATGCGTTTTTTTCTTTTATCATTGATATCCCAAAATCTAATGATCATACAAAAAAATAGAACTCACTGTTTTGAAAACGACCTAAATTACGTATACTAGATTCTTACGTATATGTATGCATATTTTGGCGTAATCCACTTGACATTATTAATTGCACATATCTGAAGGTATTACCCTCCCAGTGAAATGCAAACTGCATTCAATCACTAAATAATAATTTTAATCAAATCTATCGCTATACCTACTCAAAATTAAATTCTCTAACAACGATATCAAGCATTTCAATCATTCATCATTCAATTACACTATTTTACATAAACTATCGCAGAAAAAACAATACAAAATGACTTGTATACCTATATATTACATGTATACATATTTCTTTTCGCAAAACAAACAAATGACCCAACCAATGAGTATAAATGTATACACATAAGTATATATAGGTACCTATACTGCATAATATTCAACCAAAAATCCTGCATCGATACGACCACAAGAAGTGAACACGAACTTCCATCAACCATCAAGTCTACGAGTTACGATTTGAACAAAGAAAAAAAAACAGGACATAGGTAATTATCTACCTAATTTTTCAAACTTCTGAGTTTTATATCTAAAGAACGATCATATCCATCGCGATACCATGAATCGCGATAACAAAATACAATGTGTAACAACCTACAAGTAACTTGCCCAACCAAAAAAAATCAAATTCTTCTGCATGTGGCTACGTCATATACAAATTGTCATTCATGAATCATGACCTTGCATCAAATATATCTAGAAAAAAAATTATTTATAACAGCAGGTTTTTTTTACATTTTCTAATAATTATAAGATGACGGGTAAGAAAAGAAAAATAAAAAAAAACTTAGCCAAGCACAAAAAAAAAAACAAGACAATATATATGTGAGAGCGAACGGGCGGGCGAAATTTATTTGCAAAGAGATAGAAATTCTCTTCTTTAGCGCTGATATTGCAGTGGAATTTTGTGGAACTACAACTTCTTTGTGTGCGTGTGCAAGGAATTTTTTTGTTAAAAAATGCAAAATAGACGTCTTTTCTAAGAATAAAATTAAATAAATGGTAAGCGGAAAAATTATTTTTTTTTGAAAAGTGGATAAACAAAATACCAGAAAAAAATAAAAAAAATATGCCAGAATTCTATTGCCAGTCGTTCTCTTACAATGGTATTACAAATATTGTCATATTGAATTGCATTTTGAAATATATCCTATGAGTTTTTTTTTTTTTGAAAACCGAGACTTTTTTCAGAATATATGAATCTTTCATAAAAGATTATTCACAAAAATTAAAAAATATAATTCTAAAAGCCCCAGAAAATTTTAAGAAAAAAAAAGTGTTTTATTACTTTTTGTTAAAAAAAAAAAAAAAAAAATTGAAAAAATTGAAAAAAAAAAGTTAAGTAATTACACACCTATTTATTGGCTTTGTAAAAAAGATAGTTTGACTTCTTTATCTTTTATACTTATTAAGTTATATCCAGTAAAACATTCATACCACTTAGTAAATTTCCTTCATTTTTCATGGGTTTGTAAGATTTTTTTGGAATTAAATAAAAAAAATAAAAAAAAAATAAAACCGATACTCATCTTGCAGATATATTTTCTTAAGAAAAAAAATAAAAAAAAAATTAAAAAAATTTATTTACTATATGCCCCATCATATTTGCAAGCACTCTACAATTTTTTTTTGATTTTTCCATCTGTTTGCTAATTTTTAGGTCCAATTTTAATTTTTTTTTTTTAAAGCTCCTGAAATATTTTACCCATCCTATTTCCTATCGATATCCGTTTGTTTCATTAAAATATTCGGAAAAGTGTGAACGCTATACGACTTAGCGCAAAACTCTAACCTATTTTTTCATGGGACACTCACCCTTAACACATAACACTGTACTCTATTCCGAAATGGCACCTGGAAGCTCTCTAAAGTCTGGCATTGGATAGCTGCTTTCCGAAACAGCTCTCAAATGCTTGAATTCCTGGGAGTCTTTAGGTTACGGGCTCCTAAAATTCAGGTTCTGGGCTAGAGTATGTGGCATCAATATCATAAAGTGTTACGCTCCAACAGAACCCTTTTCTGACGAGGAATGCCTCTTAAAACTGACTGCTGCTTCTAAAAGTACAACCCTTGATCCTTGAATACATCATAATGTTAATGGAGACTTGAATGCCAAGGTCGACAATTACATACTATGATGGGCATGAGCATGTTATGGGAAAATATGGTGTTGTTGTTGTAAGGAGGACCTTTTTTGAGCACAAGACATTTCACAAAGTCAGTTGCGTTTTGACGAACAGACATGCAGCTTTTAAAAAAATTAATTGTAATCAGCATTTGAGAAACAGCTTTCAAGATGTCCAAAACAGAAGAAGTGAATATGTACGTGGAAATGAATTGGGACCACCATCTAACGAAAGGTTGCCTTGGAAAGCTTAAGGACCAAACTACTACTGTTTCGTTGGGCCAGAAAACTACAAACGTTCTTAAACATTAAGCACTTAATTACTTTGGTCCTCGGACCAAATCCATGAAGTTCCCCCTGGGGGAACTTTATACGACTGAAAATTTCAGAAGAATTTCGTCTCTCTCCAACTTTGTCCCAGTTTTACTCATTCATCGTCGATTCGCCAACTTCTTTTAGGTCAAGAGACGAGCGGGCGTCTGCATGTTCTATTGCATAGCTTGGCTTGCACTTGTACCCTTTCGAAGCAAATACCCAAATCACTGCCACTTACAGGTAAACATCTACGTATAACAGATTCAGTGAAGTTCATCATGGGAGATACGGTCTTAACGTTAATCGATTTCTAAAAAAAACATCTAAGGGATTTCCTGCAGCATCCCAATTCTTGGCCTGCATTCGAGAACAGGTTAGGGACCCGTTGACTCTATAATACGAAGACGTGAGTGGTATATGCTTCGAAAGGATAACGAGGCAGAAGAGAAGCCTGTCTAATTACTTGGCGCAGAACGGTCGAAGAGAACAATAAGTGCAACTGGGTAAGCGTTGGAAACGGCTGAAAAACATCTCCAGAAGTCGTACACTATATCGCGAAGAAGTAGCTGAGTAAAAGGGTATTGTAAAGTAGGAAGTAGGAATTTATTGTTAAGATATTAAATTTGCTTTAATTTTTACCAAATTCTTGTGCCACACGTTTCCATAAAACATAACATTCAAAACACACAAAATAAAACTGATCAGAAAAAAACCAACAAAAAATTATTTATAATTATTATTCTCGTTGTGCGTCTCTCTATTAGTATTCGTGGTAAATTCCAATAATAAGGTTATCTTGCTTTGTTGTAAAAATATGCTTTGTGTCTCCAAAACGTAGACGAACTCATAATATCATTTAATTCGGTCCAAACCCCTTTCTTACTATATGTCCATTTTTAATCCGCCATAAAAATGAGCACGTATACAAATTCGCGAATGCCGTATAAATCAAGCTCGTAATTAGCCCACATGTTTTTCAATGTTAAGAATTATTTTACATACAACGTTAGTGACTGGGGTAGAATTACGTAATGTTGAAAATTCCATAAATATAAGCTTTAATCTAAATTTAAAACAAAAGACAACAAAAAGAGGTGCATCATCTTTTGTAAAATGTTTCAAAGGAATCTCAACAAAATGCAAGAGACATTTTCATTATAATTCATTGTAAAAGCTGCAGTTTACCTCAGAATATTTTTTTTTTTTATTTTTCAATCACTGTCACACGCAGATTTCTTTTTCTCTCCGCATATTAATGTCAGTCGACCTTGCTGCAGTTGACTGAAAGATGCATTCAACCATAAGAAAGCTAAAATATTGTGGAGAATGTCCTTGCATTACAAAAGAATTGCAGCCAAATTTTATCTGTGGAAATCCTATGTTGTGTATAGCATTTCACATGCATTCTTTCTTAATGAAAATGACAAGTGCATTTTTTCATACAAGTCCTTGGTTCTTTACGTATTTTGTATGAACATACGATAGGTAATGAAGGAAGGATATTCATTAAAAGTTCAAGGACAAATTAATGTGAACTTAAATTTATTTTTTTTGAAAAGTGATGGTAAATCAAGCTATCTGTCAATTTGTGGCAATATGGTATCAGTGGCACACTAATCAATATGAACATTTATGAGGTTAGTACTGAAACTTTTTTGAATTAAAACTTTATAACAAAAAGAATATGATACGAAAATAAAATTAAATAATATAAAATAAAATAAAATAAAATAAAATAAAATAAAATAAAATAAAATAAAATAAAATAAAATAAAATAAAATAAAATAAAATAAAATAAAATAAAATAAAATAAAATAAAATAAAATAAAATAAAATAAAATAAAATAAAATAAAATAAAATAAAATAAAATAAAATAAAATAAAATAAAATAAAATAAAATAAAATAAAATAAAATAAAATAAAATAAAATAAAATAAAATAAAATAAAATAAAATAAAATAAAATAAAATAAAATAAAATAAAATAAAATAAAATAAAATAAAATAAAATAAAATAAAATAAAAAAAAAATAAAATAAAATATCTTGAATGAAATAATATATTGTATTGTGTATTTAAATTCAGATTAAAATTATGATCAGCTTTGTTTTAAATTATTTCGTTGGTTAAAAGTGAAGTTTTGCTAAATCAACATTTTCTTTGCATTGTAAGTTCTTCAAAAAATTGTTTAAAAATACAAAAATCAATATAAAATAGTAACAAAGTGTTTTCAAATTTTAAGGATTGAAAAAATTTATTTCACCATTAACCCTGCCAATTTTTTAGAACACTATTTTTTTAATTTTTAATTTATTTTATCACAAAAATATCACAAAAAGTTTATCAACAGTTTTTGAATCAAATTCAGTTTCAGATTTTAGAGTGCTTGCGCTTGATGTTATTGAACATCCTGGTATATTTATTTAAGAAGGAAATAACTTATATTAACTTATTTGGATCTGCATTGAGGTACACCCCACTTGTGGATTTTGTGGTAGAAGTTGGATTTTTTCAAAAGTTTCAATTTGCGTCTTTTGAATAGTTGATTATATTATCAATTGGTAGACCCGGATTTTTTTAGGGTGTGCGGTGACAACCTGCCCTCCTTTGAATAAACCTCACTTATTTTTAGTCTTCCGTTTTGGAAGATTTTTAATGAACAAATCGAACCAAGTGTTCTACCTCCAAGTTTTTCCTTGAGTTACAGTCTGTTTTAAGGATGCCAAGATAATCAACAATTTCCTTTGCTTTTTTTAGTCATTCATCAAATCCCCATAACATAAAAAGTACAAAAATAAAATACATATGTACTTATACACATATAATTATTGTGAATAAATTATTATGTGATGATTTTATTTATTTTCTTTCAAACACAAAAAAAAACGTGTGCAAATGTATACTTTCCAAAACAAACAAAAAAATCCGTTAACTTCAAATAAAACCACCCAATACCCCATAGTTTCGGGCCATAATTAATGAAGCTCTGCCAACACGAAAAATTACAATCCACATAACATTCCACAAAAAATACCTCGACAAAGTGGTTTTAGGTGGTTATGGTCACTGGCCGGATCCGGATCCCAATCTGCCTCTTGCTGATGGTATGAGTTGAGAATGTTTACCATATATTATTTTCCTTCAAAAGGTAGACCAAAAAATAAATGTTTAGCTTGGCCAAGCAAATTTTCGCGGCTATTCACCTATGTATGTATGTAGAGGGAATGTTGAAGGTAAACTCCTTTACCTCACCAAACAACACGACAAACCAAATAGTCTAGTCATTGGTGTACCTCATGCTATAGAAGGAAACACAGAGATTAAAGTGAGCAATGACGGTATACGTACCAAGAGAGAGGACAACGACGACGCACGGTAAGGATGCTATAATTAATTTGAATTTCCTGCTGCAAATAAAGTTTTGGCTATGGCAAAAAAAAAATTAATCAAGGAAAAGAGCATTTTTCAATTAACGCTTTTTTCCTGTGCCCACGTTCCATAGAGCATCAGAGATAAATTTTTGTATCTAATGGTCTATAGGATAGAGGTATGCCATCATCGTACCGATATATACCTATGGTATGCAAGCAGGGAAAGTGTTTACCGCAGAATGTCGGCTAACGTAATGCTGATGCAAATTATGTCCTTTCAGCCAGAGTCGACCAGGGAGCAGCGCAGCGCAGCGTGGTGAAGCTGGAGCTTTGGGCACCTTTTATTTTAAATTTTTTTTGTTATTTCATAATCTTTTATTATATGTCAGAAGAGTCACGTTTCGGGATGTTGGGAATTTATGATGGGTATATTTTAATTCCTTTTGAAAAGCTGATGGTTGATGGTTTGCGGGAATTTAGTATTACAATGTGTTTCTGATTTACCGTAATTATGTTTCTAGATGTAAAATGAGCAAATTAATTTAAGGTTTCTATCTAATTAGTGAATATTGTAGGGGTTAATATTTTTTGTTTCTGAATGAATTTAAATCAAGGGAAGAAAGTTTTTTGAGTATCATTAGAAATCATCTGCACCAAATTCGTTGTCAGCTGCTGCTCAAAAATCAGTTGATGCAACAACAATTGAAATGTGTCCACGAAATTTTGGGATTTTCGATATCTTTTCAGAATTTTTTCGAAATCGAGGAATGAGGTGAACATTGTGATATATTGTTCCGGATTTTATTTCAAACGTTTCAGTTTCTGTAGTGTTAACAAAAAAGAGATTTTTGTTTCGAAATAGAATAAAACAAAGATGAACTTTTAAAATTCACTTGAAATTGACTTTATTCGAAATATTCTTTTGAAATTAAAATTTAAATATGGTGGCATGTCACCACCACTGTTTCAGATGTTACTTTATCTGGAGTTCCAATTTTCGATCAATTTTTCCAATATTTGTGGCCGTATGCCGACAATAACGCGGCGAATGTTGTCCTCTACTTTGTCAATTGTTTCTAGCTTATCGGTGTTAACTAGCGGCTTCGCATATCTCCCAGATAATAGTCTATAGTGACATTAAATTACATGATCTTGGAGTCCGGAAAGTGAAATTTTGTCGTTAGCAAAGGTTTCCTTCAATAAATCAATTTTGGCACGAGATGTGTGACATTTTGCGACGTCATGTTGAAACCACATCTCCTACCTATCATGGTTGTTCAATTGAGGAACGAAAAGTCAGTAATCATGGCTCTATAGCGATCAACATTGTCTTGTAGCGTTCTGGCCAGCAACAGTCAGTTTTTCTGGATGTAACGGTGTCTCAACATACACTTGAGGATTATCTTCACTCAAATCACGGCAGTTTTGTTTATTGACGCAGCCATTCAACCACAAGCGAACTTCAACGCAAAAGGAGATGCTCTTAATAAAATCGGGATCAACGGTACTCGTGCCGCTTCAATTTTTGCACGAGTTTGATTTTGTAAGCACGCAAACCAAGACCTTCCGTAAAATCAAGATGGCGGATAGACTGATTTGAGTCTTCTTCTTCTCTAAGCAATACGTCTCTGTGGATTTGTATCATAATTTAGAGTAAACGTGGTGCAAGAACGGTCCATAGTTGATCGAATTAATTGCTCGAACAGAACATGATTTTCAAAATAAATTTGTACAATTTGGATTACTACAGCTATTCAAATGGCCGCCAGTTAAAAAATTGTAGGGTCGAAGGGGGTAATTGTAAACGATTTTGCAATTTTTTTTTTTTTATTAGTGGTGTTTATATGCGATATTGAAATATAATGTCTTTTCAAATAATGTCATGGCATGCTTCAAATTATAAACGGTTTTTAGAAAATAAAGTGTGTTTACAATTACCCCTTTTCACAATTACCCCTCTTGACCCTAACAACTTAAATCTGCAAAATATGCCCATATACCTATATATGTACCTACATAGGTTTTTTTCATAATACTTCAGGTTGAAATACTGCAGGAAAAAAATTCCATTCATCAATTTCAGATTTCTACCTTTAAAAAATAAATTCAAATCTGGTAATCCATACCCAGCAATCCGAACTCTGTACACACTACATACGTTTGTTTCTGTGGTCATCAGTAAAAAGCTTTATTCAATTTTCAATTGTTTCGTTATTTGTCCATCGAAGCATATTGGCCGATTGTAAATTTAATCCAATTTGGAGTATACCATTGTCAGTTGTCTGTGTTTCGATGCATAAAAAAGGTAAACAACAGCTTTAAGGGATGATACCGCTACACCAAACTGTATAGTGTCTGCATATGGAAAATTATTTATCTGTCCATAGATTTATAACACCTACCCCAACCATAATAAAACCGATTAAAGGTGTAACGATACAAGCAAGCATTCCAATTCCCTCCTAGATATCTACAGCTAAGCGGGATTAATTCTTCACACTCGGTGTTTATTAGTTCTTTGCGAACATCAATATTTGTTAACCGATTACACTTCCCTCACTTAGATCGAACTTTGTTATACTTCGACCGAAAAGGACTTCCCGCACTTGGAATGACAAATAGCTTACAATGTTCACATGTGTTACCTTCAACGTCATCCGCATATTGAAAAACTGTTCATCCAACAGAAACTTTATCAATATGCTGCAGGACCTCGGATATATATATTCTACTGGCTGCTGCTATATGTCCTTTTTGGATGTGTCCTGTGTTAATCCATTCTATACCTCTGCTACCGTTTGGTGGCATTTAGACATACTATATATAAATAGGGAGAGAGGTAAAACAATTTGGCATTCTCGTCCCCGAATATCTATAGAGGTGTTTTGATAGCAATACCGAGGAAAAATCTGTTAGAAAGGACGACACACAAAAAAATGGGCATCCTTGACCAACTGTGATCATCTCGATATGCGGATGGTTCGGTGTTTCTTGTTGGCTCGTTCCGGTTATTAATTTATTACCCAACTTACCGACATGGCAAACTTTTTTGCAATGTCTCGATATTTTTTTTTTGTTTTGTTTTGTTATGTTTTTGGACTGTGAGTCGTCCTTCGTCCAGCTGCTAATCGATTATTGATTGTTCACAGATGACTCTTCCACATAGACTATAACAAGACTATATAAGGAAGCGAAGCAATGACTGACTGCAAAACCTTGAAGGTGTCCTTTGCCACCGACGACGACGACGACGACTAGGACGTTCGGTGGGGAAAATGACAAGTGAGCTGAGTATGATGCGGACAATATGGAAGCAATTTGAGGTCGTTTATTGCTGAAGTAGCATTTGGTTGGTTGGTACAAATCGAACGTGTTTAACTTGTAATGTACAAAAGTAATGGTCACAGATGGAGCTTTACCTTTCTGATTGTAATGATACTTCAGAATTGATGGGGCATGCTTCTGGTAAATATAGGAAGTTTTTGGCAAAAAAAAGTTTTTTTTTTTGTATTTTTGTTCAGATGATGTAGGAATTATACCTTCTTGCCCGCTCTATTTCTGGCATCTTAGATTTTTAAGTTTCTCTATAAGAATATAAAAAGACAGATTTGTAATCACCTTCTCCCGAATCTTAAATTTGTACTGTTTCATAGGTTTTCTTGTCTTAGCAAACCTTTAAGAATTAAGTCTCGATTCGGTCTCGTTTCTGTGCTGACATTGTATCTGTTCGGTTTCCTTTTTTTGGGGACAAAAATAAGGAATAACAAGAATCAGCATTGTCTAAAAAGTTCAGTTTCATCCCGGTGTCTATAGTTTCCGGCAAAACAGTTTGCGGACAACCCAGGCCTCTTGTTACTTATCATGTGTAATAGTTAGGAGATCCATGAAGCCAACTTACCTATTTGACTTAATATCCATAACGGATCAATGCCCATGGCTTTCAATCCTCTGTTTGCCCATCAATCCGTCCAAGTCACCCCTTTCGGATACTACGATACTGAGCTTGTTAAATCATATCAAGTTCGCTTCCCATACATAAATTAAAAAAGCTTTTTAAGGCTTTAGAAGTAAAATCGTTATTGGAGTAAATCCTCATATAATGAAGTCCTTATATATTTTTTGTAGACTGATATAACTCATTCCTCAAATATCGGTGTTGAAGTAAACGCTACTATAATCATTTCTCATCATTTCTTTATTGAAGCAAACACTTATATAACTTCTTTCTCAGATATGTACATTTATTGGAATAAACGGTCGTATAAAATATTCTTGAGGAATCGTTACTGCATCTTTCTCTTGTTGTAATCTTTCTTCAGATATCACTATTCGAGTAACCTCTCCATTGCTCATTTATAGTTATGATAGTAAATGCTGATACAATCTTTCCTCAGACATATGTAGTTATTGGAGTAAACACTCATATCATCTGTCTTTAGTTACATTTATTGGAGCCAGTGTTTGTTCTTTTCGACAATACGACGATACCTTTGGATAAAACATTCCTCAGGCATCGTTTGTGTACTAAACGCTGATATTTATTCATATATCACTATTGGAGTAAACGCTGATAAGTCATATCTCAGATATCGTTAATGGAGTAAACGCTTATATAAAACATTTCTGATGCGTTGCTATTGATATAAACCCTGATATAAAACATTTTTCAGATATTTATTGGAGTAATTTCTCGATTACTTGTAGCTTATTTGAAATACACAGAAGCGAAATTGTAACTTCGGATATGTTCCTTGTAGGGCTGAGAAGTGATTTCACACAAATTATTCCTTGGGTGCATGATGGTTGACTTTTAGACCATCAGTACGTACGTTCTGATCATTACCCCAATCTACCCATGTCTGAAGACAGCAATAGCTTGTTTCAGCTCAGACTGCAGCAAGCTGAAAAGGTACGTCCATACTACAAATCAAATCAAAGCGAACAAAACAATAACTCGATTCGATATAGAAAACAAATAATAATAATTTTCCAACCCTTTTATCAACTATACATTCCAGAGTAGAAGGTTTTGTTTGTTCGATGATTGCTCTCTCTCTCTTCCTACCATAATATGCAGTCAAAGAGTATTGTGCAGTTCTGCTTGTTTGGAAGAAATATACCGCGAGGCAAATGATTTTAACAGGTAAAATTTATCGAAAAGCACATTATGCCGTTAATGTTGTGCATAATGGACTCCCATTAAAGTGACTTATGACCGCGATGGCTGGTTATTCGGTAAATGTAACACTCTGTTATGGTCTTGTAGGTACACAGACAGTCAGACATACACAACGGTACAAATTTTTTTTATCTGAAATTGCATAATGAGAACAAAAGTGCATTATTGTCACGCAATTATATTGCACAACGCAAAATTTTCCATTATACGAGTATGTACAAGTAGATGATGGCGGTGTATTTAAATGTACATTTGAGGGAGTTGTAATTTTACAACAAAACAGATGCTATATGGGTGTACCTATAAAAGACCAAAATGTAAGTATTATTTGCTTCATTTAATTATTGCCTGCAATTAATAGGAATCAGAGTAAGGGGATTTAAATAAAATTGTAGGTTTTTACTGGAATACTTACCTAAAGTGATTAAGTGCAAAAGTAAGTGGCTGACTTGAAAACAGTGTTAAAATAATAATGTTGGAATTGAATTATTAAAAGACACGGACTGGTTTTACAAATTGCCTTTTGACGCTTTGAAATATTTCAGCCGTTGTAGATTTTCACTTATGCAACATGCGAGAAAAATTTTAAATCTTTGATAACAAAAATATCAAAGATTTGAAATTTTTATTATGTGAGAAATAAAGCATGCAACAATAAATCTATCTTTTTGAGAAATATATCATCCGATTGTAATATCATGCGAAAAGTATTTCATGGGAGGAAAATATTATCTATTATCATAGTAGCCCGTATCGTAGTAGCCTGTACCCGTTGGTGGCATTATGGTCTGGGTTTAATTCTCAGCAACTCGTTCAACTTAAGAACATAAAAGTTTTCCGGCGGGCTGTTGCCTCTTGCCAGGAATTGATAAATTCGCCAAGAGTATAATTTGTCAAGGATGCAAAAATACAAGTTCTTATCTGGGCTTTCGGTATTTAATATAAGGTCATGCAAGCTGTCTTAAAAACCTCGCACTTTGAGCAATTAACTCGCATTTCAAGTACTAATCCGACACGTCAACTTTTTTCTTCTTTGGGAAAATTCTAAGCTTGGTAAGCCTCTCTTTTTGTGGCGAGCTCTTCCACAAGCATTACACGATGTCATTTCTCACTGTAGAACTCCACCCGTGGGTTTCATCGAGTTGACTTCTGAAATGGTCAGCAAGGCTTCCGACTTGAGACAAGTTTCTTTGCAACTATGCAATTCTAAAATGTATAAGCCTACAATATCTTTCCGGTTTTATTGGAATGTCCGTCTCGTTGAAGATTTAAAATAGTTCCTTTTAAGGCCAGGGCATCTTTTTCAACTTCTTAACTGGTTGGCTATGGCCATGGTTGATATGATAGCCCAGCAACATACAAATATTGGACCCAAATTCCGAGGATTAAAATTTCATCTTTTTAAAACTAAAAAATCAAAAATTATTTTCAGCATATTTCAAAAACAGGGCAGGAACCTATTGACTCTATATATACGAAGATTGAAGTTGAAGTAACGAATGATTGCGAGTCAAGCAATGCAATGGAAACCTTTCACTCAAACAACGGTCGAGGAGGAATCAGCAAAACTTGGGTAGAGTTGAAGAGAGCTGAAATAAATCTCCGGGAACCGGAGATGTCGCGTATAGTAGTAGTAGAAGTCCTGTGCCCCGTAAGGGGAAGCCAACGGACGTAATAAGGAGACCTAGGTAGTATTTAAAACAGGGTATAGATTTTCAATTATCAATAATCAATTAAAGCCGTTCTGATAAAGAAGAAATTTGCAGGTTGCCTTTGTCCATCGATAAAGAACGCACATCAAAATGAAGCCCATAACCCTCAGAAAGAAATCACTAACAGAATCTAACTTCTTTCCTTTAAAATAGAAATTTGGCCAATTTCACATTCACCACTTTGTAAAAAAGCTTAACACTTCTAAATTTGGCAAAATTTATTTTCCTGCGGTAAACTTTCTGAGAAAAGTTTCTACGCAATAATGCCTTTTGGCAACAACTAGTCAACACAAATTTTCCTCTTTTACTCTCAAATATGTAGTTAGGTACTTCAAAAATTCGCTTACTTAACTTAACAACATAATTGAAGCATCAAGTTTCACATCACGTTCAAGTGTATAAATGTAGATTCCCTCCTGATATATAAAAAGGTGAAACCAAACAGCTTCAAATAATCCATGCTGTATTATACCTATATTTGAGTTTGAATTTCCTGTTCCTTTAATTCCTGAAAATTAACCGTAAATTACAATGTAATTGAGTAAAGTGGTTGTAAGCAAAGCCCTGATGTTCTCACACGAGACGACACATTGATGCTTCAGAAGCAATCCACTTGTTCCCATCTTATCAGACATATCGTCAGCTAAAATTCATTTAAGCACAGCACCACCAACACCACAACCGTAAGGTTCTATAGAAAAATTTGAATATTAAATGAGAGCACGTAACGGTGGTTTAGGTATAGGTATGTTAAGTGAGTCCTTATCGAAGGATTAATAGCGAAATTGATGGCTGGTTTGATTATACCTCAGTACTGTGCAAAAGAAGGAATTGAAGAACTGAAGTGAATTACGTGTTAAGTGGCAGGTATTGAGGTGTACAAACACAGACAGGGAGGTGTTTTTTAACTCACCTATTGAATTGAATTGATATTTTGAATAATATTGAAGATAACAAGTCTTCAAAATGGCAATCGTTGAAATCAATGCAAGACTTTTCTTCTCTTTATCATTTTTTTTGAGAGTCCTAGTTCCACAAAAGCATCAATTGATATTTTATTGAAAAATCAAATCACCGCCATAAAAGTTCCAGCAAATGAAACTAACGAAGCAATCACCCCAATTCAAGCTGCATCGTTAAGCTTTTCAAATCCTTTAAAAATTTCAGCACTCTCTTTTCAGTTTTTTTCTTCAGCGCGCATTCCATCACTGTCAACACGAGTATTTCTGTCAGTTATTTTTGGGAAAATTTACGGGTATTTCACATCAATTAAAGTATGTCCTATGTTAGAACAAAAAAAAAACATGGCTAAGACCCATCACAATCCTGTTAGCTAAAGGGCAGGTTCTTCTTTTATTTTTTTGCTCAGCATGTTCCATCAACAAAAAAAAATTATATACTTATACATATATATACGGAGATACTAGGGTATAAACAAACGAAATTGTCCAAAATAATAGTTGTAAAAACCTGGATGCAACGCTCAAAAGAAAGACAAATCACATCACAATGCAGGTTTACGTATGCAACCCATAAATTCTATGGGGCAACAAAGTCGCTAGACATTTTTGCTGCAATAAAAGTCCAATTTATTGCATCAGATACAAAATGTTTATGCTATATCCATACCATGGGATAGTAATGTAAGAGGAGAGATGAAAAAAAAAAAAACTAAATAAGTGTGTAGTGTGTATATAGTATCCTGATGCAGCAGTTTTTTTTTGTGGATTTGTTCCTGTTTTTCGAGGATTTTGTAACAGCAATAATAAATTACGGTGATTTTCTCAAACGATGACCTCAGAATGAATGTTTTCTTTTTTTTTGTATTATTGTAACAACGCAACGGTAACGTTAAAATGCTTTTAACGGCTGGGCTATACAACAATAGAGAACTAAACAACACAAGAGATTGGATATGAAAACCACTTAATTGTCAAAATGAATGCAAGCAAATTATGTGTTGTTAGGAACACAAGATTTATGGGCAATCATTTTGCATTATTCTTAAAAAAAAAGTGAATTAAATTAAAAAACAATTTTTGAATTACTACCTTGATACATCGATTTCATCAGAGCGCTCAGACATTTGATGTAAGGTATAGACTGAGAAAGCGGACAACATTTTTTCGTCCTACCTACAAACGGGCGAAAATTTGGGCTTGGAAAGGTACATTATCATAAAATACAAAAATGACAATCCTACACTCCGGGTCAGGGGATAAGGTCTTATTTATTGAAACAAAATAATAAAGACCTTGTTTTATTCGATGTGGACTGTAGTTTTTTGTGTTTTATGTTTTTTATGTATACTGTGTGTAATTTGTTCTTTAAGAAATTGTGTAGTTAATTGTATGATATTAAAATTAAAAATTGTGTTTTGTTTAAATAAATGTATATGAAAATATGTATTTGATTGTGTAGTGTACAATGTTAAATAAGTGTAATGTATAATTGTAAGTGTTATGATACTTAATGTTTGATGCTGCTCGTTGCTGCTGCTTGGTTTGCTGGTTATCGTCAAAGTGAACGAGAGAAGATAATTTTATTGATTTGCTAACAGAAGCAACGGCAGATAAAAAGAATGAATAACTGCAACATCAGTTATTTTAAAGCAAAAAATAAGAGAGTTGAAAATTATAGGGTATTACATTTGATTTTTGGTAGTTTGCAATTAAATTGAATTTCAACTGTTATACAAAATATAATAATTAAATTCAATGTAGTTTCATATTTATTGTAGTTCATAACATTCAGCCCCCCCTGGAAGACTCCGGTCTTTCAGTAAACGGTAAGGGAGCAAGTTTCACGACTGGTCGAACGTAGCTACCACTATTGGTCTTGACGGTGACGACTCGGCATTTGTCGTCTTTTCCCATGTGGACTTCTGTCACCCGTCCAAGAATCCACTTTGATGGAGGGAGGTTAGGCTCTTTTAATAAAACGACGTCATCGATTTTTAGATTTCGCTGCACTTTTTGCCATTTTGGTCGAGTTTGAAGTGACGTCAAGTACTCTTGGTGCCAGCGCTTCCAAAACCCTTGCATAAGTGCCTGTAAGAGAGACCAGTTATTACGAATCGATATATTATTATTTAGAGAAACATCAGGGGTAGGAACTGAAGAATAAGATTCTCCAATCATAAAATGGGACGGAGTCAGAGAAGTAGGTTCGTAATCAGCTGTCTGCCACATGGGGCGCGAGTTGAGTAGACTTTCAATTTTGGTAAGCAAGGTGTACATTTCTTCATAGGTCAGCCTATGGTCACCTATGACACGTTTTAAATGTACCTTCACTGATTTCACCCCAGCTTCCCACAATCCTCCGAAGTGAGGTGCAGAAGGTGGGATAAATTTCCAAGCGATTTGGTCCTGTGAAAGATGATCGATGATAATGTTGTTGTGTTGTTGACTCAGAAGAAGGTCAAATAGTTCACCAAGTTTTCTCTTAGCTCCGTGAAAATTAGTTGCGTTGTCGGTCCATATTTCCGATGGTTTACCCCGACGCGCTACAAACCGATCCAGAGCTAACAGAAACGCATCTGTCGATAGATCACTGACCAACTCAATGTGAATTCCTTTAGTGACAAAACATATGAATAACGCGATGTATGCTTTCACAAATTTAGGATTTCGACCGCGAGCAAGGCGAAGACTTATTGGGCCTGCATAATCGATACCAACCTTACTAAAAGGTCGTGAAAAACGAACACGCTCTACTGGTAGATCACCCATGAGTTGATGTGTAGAAGTTTGACGTTGTCGAAAGCATTCATTACATCCGAAAACAATTTTGCGGAACAGATTTCTACAGCCAAGAACATAATAGTTTTGTTTTGATAATGCAATCATTAAAGTTACACCAGCGTGAAGATATTGGATATGAATCGATTTAGCTATGAGTTTAGTGATAGGATGCGACTTACACAGTATAATTGGATGTTTTTCATTGTAAGTTAAATCAGAGAACGATATGCGTCCACCGACCCGAAGAACGTCTGATTTGTCAAGAAACGGATTAAGAGTCAATAGTTTATTTTTCGAAGGCAGCTCTTTACCTTTGCTTAAGGCATTAATTTCGGAACTGAAAAGTGAAGCTTGAGCACTTTTAATAACGATAGTTTTGGCTTCACTTATTTCTTGGGTACACAGATAAGAAAGCGAATTTCGATTGTTCTTAAAACGCGAATTTCGATAAAAACGATAGATGTATGCTACAACGCGAACCAGCTTATACCAATTTGAATATTTCGATGCCAGAATTTCAATAATTTTTTCATTTTTCAAATTTGAAGTGAATACCTGAACTTTAGTACTTTTTCGTTGTTCCAAAGCATCACTTGAAATATCTTCTATGCTATAGGTTGAAAATGGCCAGGCAGTAGGTTCGTTTTTTAACCATAAAGGTCCGTGCCACCAAATATGTGTTGATGAAAGAAGCGACGGTGAAATACCTCTCGAAGCGACATCAGCTGGATTTTCCGGAGAGCGAACGTGATTCCATCGTTTAAATGGTATTGAAGATTGGATTTCCGATGTCCGGTTCGCAACAAAGACCGACCATTTTTTCGGAGATGTAGACAGCCAATGTAGGACAATTGAGGAATCGGTCCATGCAAAAACTGAAAGATCTATATCCTGCAAAGAGATTTTTATTTTATTTACAAGTCGGGTTAGTAAGAGAGCCCCACAAAGCTCAAGTTTTGGCAAAGACAGAACTTTTATAGGAGCAACTCTACTCTTTGCTGCTACGATGGATATCGTAACGTTTCCATTAAGATCAACACTGCGACAGTACACGACGGCGGCGTATGCGTCCAAAGATGCATCACAAAATGCGTGCAGCTCCTTGTTGGTTCTGTTAGTCCACATAACTCTCGGAATTGATATTGATTCTACTAAGGGCAACTCATCACGAATCTTAGTCCATCGATGGGCGAGTTCTTCAGGAACATCATCATCCCAGCTTATTTTTTCTCGCCACAAATCCTGGAAAAAGATTTTTATAGCAACCACAACTGGAGCCAGAAATCCTAAAGGGTCGAATACCCGTGAAGCATCGGAGAGTATACGTCGCTTTGTACACATTGTTGGTTGAGAAAGCGACACCTTATATGAGAAGCAATCTTTAGATGGACACCATCGAAGACCAAGCACCTTGATCACTCCTGACTCTTCAAATTCCACTGGGGACATCTCACGTTGGTCCTCTGGCAAGGACAGCAAAAGCGGCCAACAATTTGTTGTCCATTTTCGCAAATTGAATCCACCTAGCTTCAAAAGTTCCACCAATTCATGTCGAAGAGATATGACTTCATCTACGGAATCTGCTCCAGAGAAAACGTCGTCGACGTAGAAGTCATGCAAAATAACATTCGCTGCTGTAGGATGCATTTTTGCGTAGTCAAGAGCGAGCTGTTTTAATGTTCTTACCGATAAAAAAGGAGCAGCTGATGTTCCGTAGGTTACTGTTAGTAATTTGTAATGCTTCAAGGCTTCCTCTGGCGAAGAACGCCAAATTATTCGCTGATAGTCGGTGTGATTCGGTGCAACCAAAATCTGGCGAAACATTTTCTCTATATCCCCAGATATTACAAAAGCATGACGACGACTTCGAAGACAAATAGCGAAAATATCGTGCTGAATAGTAGGGCCTACAAGGAGAAGCTCGTTTAGAGAAGATTTTCCAGAATCATGAGGCTTGGCTGAACCGTCAAATACCACTCTTAATTTGGTGGTAGAACTATCAGTTTTCACAACGGCATGATGCGGAAAATAATAACATCTAGAAGATTGTGGCGCGACTTCATGCTGTTGTATTTCCTCCATATGGCCTAACGCGAGATACTCATTCATAAATCGAGTATACTCAGTTTTCAAATCAGGATTAACTAAAAATCTGCGCTCCATAGAACGCAGCCGATTTAGAGCGATGCCAAAAGAGTTGCAAAGTTTGGAACTATAATTTGATTTAAACGGCAACTCTACTACGTATCGTCCATCAGTGGTACGCTTATGTGTTGCAACAAAATGTTCCTCAGCTTTTTCTTCTTCAATTGAAAGGATGGGTTTACAATCGACCTCTTCCACACGCCAAAATCTTTCCAAATCAAACTCTTGCGAAAAATCAATCTGTGTACAAAATGTTTTAACTTCATGATTGTAGAGCGCATGTTGTTGTTCAATACTGCCTGCTATTACCCACCCAAATATCGTGGAAACGCAATTATGAAGATCGGATTCCAGTGAAGTTGAAGGTACCTTGATGATATCAAACACCCTGTCTGCCCCTATCAAAACATCAATTGGACCTGGCTTAGTGAAACTAGGATCAGCTAATTCAAGCGACTGGTATGCTTTAATATTTGAAATAGCGAGCGAAACAGGTGGAAGCAATGAAGTAAGTTTAGAGATGACGTAACAGTTTACTTCAATATTATTTTTATCGAAGCGAGAGTATAAATTAAGATTTACAACCCCATTCGTAACACCGGCAGAAGTGGATGCAACACCCATAATAGGAATTCGCGACGGTTTCCGTATTAACCCCAATTGTTGGACGACCTGCTCTGTAACGAAAGAGACTTGCGATCCTGTATCCAATAACACGCGAATTTTATGAGGAGTTGCTTGTTTATCATGAACAATGACGACAGCAGTAGGAAGAAGAGTCGTAAAATGATGAGATGGTTCAAGTGAATGACAATTTACATTTGTCGGCTCAGGAAAGCTTTTTAACGATGAAGAACTATTGAAAACAGTTGGAGCTACATTTTCAGTAGGGTGAACCAACGTATTATGCCGCTTGTTGCACATCTTGCAGCGTAAGTGTAGTCGACATCTGTTTGATGGATGTCCTTGTCGAAGGCAGTTAAAACAAAGCTTATTTTCTTTAGCAAAATCCCGGCGAGCCTCAACAGGTAATGAAGAAAAAGATTTGCAAGAAGAAAGAAGGTGGTCGTCCTTACACTTGGGACAACCTATCTTGGTTTCCACCATATGTGACCGAACACTTTTATAAGTACTACTAGTACGTTTAAAAACCGAAATTTCAGATGATGCTGGACCACAAGCTTCAAGGCAATTACATCTTATTTGTAAGAAATCTAGAAACTCTTCAATTGTGCAATTAGTTCTAGACCCTACCTCATGTGCCCATTCTTGTTTTGTTTCATAATCTAGTTTTTGTAGCAAAATATATATTATCCACGGATCCCTGGATTTAGCTTCTAACGAATTAAGACCGCGTATCACCTCATCAGCTTGATCAAATATCTTACGAAGAAGCGCAGCACTAGGAGATTTAACGGACGGTAGCGATAAGAAGGTTTGAATGAACGATTGAACGATTAGGTTGGCTTTATCGTAGCGTTCCTCTAATTTGTCCCAAGCTTCGAGATAATTCTTCTCTGTACAGGGAGTATTTTTAAATAACTCAGCAGGTTGTTTACCGAGAAAGGATTTTAAGTATTGAAACTTTTGAGTCCCAGTAAGCGATTTATTTGAGTCTATAGTCCCTAGGAATATATCCTTAAAACCTGGCCAATCTTTATAATCGCCATAGAAAGTAGGTACGATTAGCTTTGGCAGTTGAACCGATTTCGAAGATTTTTCTGCTTCGATGTTTTTGAGAAGTTGTGATGAAAGCGATTCACTTATGGAAGCAATGTTTAGGTTTGGAGTTGGCGGAGGTTCGGCAATAGGAGTCCTAGCACGAATGGAGCTTGTTATTGTAGCATGCGCTTTAAGATATTTGCTTTCGTACTCCTCATACTCTGGCTCAGGGTCAACGAAAGCAGGATCTTCAACAAATTCATACATTTGGTCTGACAAGGCATTAAAATCAGACCAGGCTTCCGTAAGCCTTACGAAATGAATTTCCAGAGAAGAAAGCGAAGTGGAATCATCGATAGCTAACGAGAAAACCAATTGCATGGACAGGGAAGCCTTTGCGCGACCACGTTTTCCTTTAACCAAGTGCAGATTCATTATAATGCAACAAATGTCAATAAATATTTTTGCAAATTCAACGAGTTTCTTAGAAAGCTAGTGAAATATTTAACTAATTTATTTTAAGTCTAGAATATTCTCAAAAATTCATAGCACGTGTGTGTAGTATATATTATGTGAAATATGTACAGGCAATTACATATATGTATTTAATTAAACTAATGCACCATGTATTTTCATGCAACATGCAAAACACTTCATCTATTAGGTAATTGAATGTTAAGTATTCATCAAAAAAAAGCATAGCATAATAAATTGGAGATTGATAAATTTATTAACTGTCTCAACAATTTTATTCAATCAATTTGATCGAACGCGCACTTCACTGATATCAAATTATCCGCGCTCCGATGGACCAATGTTTTATTCGATGTGGACTGTAGTTTTTTGTGTTTTATGTTTTTTATGTATACTGTGTGTAATTTGTTCTTTAAGAAATTGTGTAGTTAATTGTATGATATTAAAATTAAAAATTGTGTTTTGTTTAAATAAATGTATATGAAAATATGTATTTGATTGTGTAGTGTACAATGTTAAATAAGTGTAATGTATAATTGTAAGTGTTATGATACTTAATGTTTGATGCTGCTCGTTGCTGCTGCTTGGTTTGCTGGTTATCGTCAAAGTGAACGAGAGAAGATAATTTTATTGATTTGCTAACAGAAGCAACGGCAGATAAAAAGAATGAATAACTGCAACATCAGTTATTTTAAAGCAAAAAATAAGAGAGTTGAAAATTATAGGGTATTACATTTGATTTTTGGTAGTTTGCAATTAAATTGAATTTCAACTGTTATACAAAATATAATAATTAAATTCAATGTAGTTTCATATTTATTGTAGTTCATAACAGACCTAATCGACTGAACCGGAATGGCAGACTTTTGTTGCTTTAATTGGATAATAATAATAAATAAATAAATCTTTCTAACCAATGCTTCATCCTTGAGAAGGTAGTAAGTCCGTAAGTTAGTTGACCATTCACCCGTTTTCAAAATATTGAGTTTAAAAAAACTTTTGATATTTTTTTTTTTTTTTTGAACTTATAAGATTCACCCATAATTTTTTTAAAGAAAACTTTAATACACTTCAAGGTGACTATCCCTTCCAGATCTACCTGGGAAGATACATCATTTTTGAACGATGATCCTATCAACTTCTTCACTGACGGATCAAAAACGGATGATGGGGTTGGTGGAGGCGTATACTCTGATAGACTAAACCTAAGTCTCTCATTTCGTCTACCTGATCATTGTAGCGTGTTCCAAGCTGAAATCCTGGCTATTAAAGAAGTCCTCTCCTGGGCTGAGAGAAAACGTTATATCAACAAAAGATATACGTATTTTCTCAGACAGCCAGGCCGCGTTAAAATCGTTGGACTCTGTCTCTTCGAACTCACTAACAGCCCTAAACTGTCGATCATCTCTTATGGAGATGGCCACACAGTTCAATATTCACCTCTGCTGGGTGCCGGGCCATAGAGACATTCCAGGAAATTGCAAAGCCGATGAACTTGCAAAAGAAGGAACAAGTCTACCTCTACTGGCTCACAAAGCTAGTGTGGGTATGCATCTGGCTACATGCAAACTTATGCTAAAGCAAGAAACTATAGAGAGAACAAACCTCAGAAGGAATAACACCACCACCTGTTTAGCGACAAAATTAATTTGGCCTAAACTTAGTGCTAAACGCTCTAAGCAGTTGATCTCTCTGAATAGATTGCATATAAGCTATGTTATAGGTGTCCTGACTGGACGCTGCTTAATAGGCAGACATGCACTTCGACTTGGAGCTCCCGCAAATGATTTCTGCAGGAGTTGCAGGGACGAAGAGGAAGAGGAGACAGTCTCTCATCTTCTATGTATCTGTCCCGCCCTATCACAAAGACGTAAACTCCATCTAGGAGAATTCTTCTTCGATGATCCTAGCGATCTGGCAAACTGCGACATCACTTGTCTCCTGCGCTTCATTCGGAGCTCAAAATGAATCAACGATGGAGGTTGATCAACTGATCCATGTGGTATCACAACGGACCTAATTTTTGGTCTAAGTGTGTTGGACTTCCAGGCCAACAGCCACTTTAACCTAACCTAACCTAACCTAACCTTGATACACAGCGTGCTCAAGATTATATACTCGTAGGTTCTTCTCATAGGCCTTAAAATAATCCGTCAAATCATTCGTCAGGAAATGAAAACCAAAAATTCGTTTACTTGTTTTTTTTTTTTCTTTATATTTTGGACCCAAAAATTTAGCTTACAAAAACCCACTGCACAGCTGTCAAACGTGTGGATCAACGGAATAGATTCCTGTTTTCCTGAAATCATTTATTGCGTTATTAGGAAGTGCTGCCTCAAAATATGCTTTTCAAATAATCCAGCTATTTGGAATTGGGTGACCACTCTTGAAGGATGTTGCCCATAACGGAAACATCCAGTGGTTGTAGCTTGTGTGTGCAATGAGGTGGTAAGCATAGGACGGTAATAAAATGTTCTCTTACCAACTTCATAAATGCAATATTTTTTGTGTGTGTGACATGACCGCCAAGAATAAACAGTAACACTGGGTCTCTATTTGTTGCATAAGTGTGCTTAACGAAATGATGAAACGATTCTGTAAAAAATTGCAATTGACAACACACCTCTTTCAGCTGAGGTGAAAGTGCCAACTTGCTTCCGACCTTTCAAAGCAAACACTTTAGAGGACTTTGTTTGCACCTAAGAAAGAAGAGTAAAATAATAATTATGCACAGCCTTGAATCTTGAAGTTTTATGTTATTATACCAGTTTCGTCCACATTGTATATATTTTAGTTGGGGAGAAGTGATATTCATCATAGATCTTAGTCAAAAGCTCAAAGTATGCCGAAACGACTGGCTTATTAAAAGCCTGATCTCTGACGTTTTTGGCGTCGGTTCTGGGTTTCGCAAAACAATTTCCGAATTCCTTTTTTGAAAATTTAAAAGCCAGTCCTTGCCCGCCATCTTTGTTTTGTGGTCAAAGGGATGGGATATCTTATTTGTTTCAGCTAGCTCATAAGCAAGAGCTCGAACATCGCCAGTGGTCATTCCGAAGAATCTTTTTTCAAAATCTAACAGATGTTCATTTAAACCACAACTTACTTTTGTTTCTCAATGACACTAAGGGATGTGTTGGAAAAGTAGGTTGTTCATAAGTTCTCATCATTGAATATAAGATGGAGTTAAGAACCACGCTGAAAATCGGTTTGGTTCTTTTTGACCCAAGGTCCTTCTTGCCCCATTCTCCCCTACTTATGGATTTTTCAAATTCTGAATTTGGACAAACAGAACTTCGAGCACTCAGAATTTTCAAAATATCTGAATTTTCCACCGAACAGAATTTTTAAAACCAAACTTTCGCCCCATTTTAAATATTCTTCTTTAATTTATGAACATTCATACAAAATATTACATAACCCAAACACTATTTTTACTATCCGAAATCTTAACACATAATCATTTGTACCACCTTCTATAAGATACGAATGAATTGTGTTTTCTTTTGTCCTTCTTACCTTTGTTATTTTGTTTCCTCAAGATCAAATTTGCATCCCTTGGGGTCATCCCAACAAAAAGTGTTCAGCCTTAGATAACAACCCCATCGTCAGCGTCACACAAAATTCTTTCCCACTTTCTCTTATTCAAACAACACATGTGTTCGCGTAGATAGAGGTTAGGTATTCCGATATTATTTCCTCGGCTTTTGTAATCACTGGCCCATAGTCGAGTTATTATGAACCAGCACATACCTCAGGGATTCCATAATATTAATTGTCTTTTCACCCCTTTATTCAGAATCGTCTTTGCTGGCCTTTATTATTAAATCTATAAAACGTTCTCAACTTTTCTTCATACAAAAAAAAAAAAAAATCTAACAGAGATGAGAAACCAAGGTACGGTTATTGCTTTGGGAGTCATCTGTAACCACTTGTCCACCTTTGTTCCTTTCTTTTTTCCATCAACCCCAGCTCAGCTAAAGCAGAAGGAAACTTTCATAATTGTAGTCTTAAGCAAACACCGACTCGACTGTTTGAAGATGGGGGTATTAGGGGTAGGCTATAGTGAGACTCTGTATAAGAGGTCCCAGTCCCAGTCCCAGCACAGCATCCAGAGAGTGAAATGTCTGTTTACCTTGTATAAATCCAGAGCACTTAGGTCCATATCCAATCCTTAGTGTTTGCACTTGTACTCATAATGAAAATAGAAAGCTTTTTATGCCAGCAACTGTGTGTTGAATAAGATGACCGCCAGACAATCAGTTTTTCCAACCCGCCCCAGTTACGGGGGAATGGGAGACAAAACCGCATACTTTTGTTACCGTCGTCGTTTTGTAGATATAGTCGTCCTGGTTGTCGTCATCATCATCGTCCATTGCCCAAAGGCCACCAAAGGTTCAGGTTGTTCCTTCCTGTGATGTTGGCCGAGAGTATTTAAGTAAAAGATTTCTTTTGCTCCTTTAAAACATATTCTTGTTTTTTTTTTTTTTTTTTTCGTGTCCTGCTGCGGATACGGATGTGGGATTTTTGTGACTGCAGGGACATTTTATCAATGTCTACTGTGTTGGCACCGGTAATATAAGATGGTAGTTTAGAAGAGCTATACTTAGAGCCAAAGATGTGAGAGAGTTGACCATCAGTTATAGTTATAAGCTCACTTATATCGGAAGTACGAGACGTGTGGAGCTCTAACTATATTGCTCGATGCGGAAGAAGACGATGCGATGGCGAGACGAGGGGATGGTCGTTATGCTCTTCCTGTATACACAGCAGCACTCAACTTTTTGATGTAATTTATTGTTAACAAAGGATTGGTCAGCAGGGATAATGGACCAAGGTTGGTGTTTTTTTTTTTTAGCTCTTGCTCTCTTTACTTAAGGATAAAGTCAAGAAAAAGGAAAGTTTAAGTAAGAAAACAGGGGGATTTTAAAGGTATAGGTAAGACGATGTTAACCCTTTCCTTCTTCAAATAATAATAATTAAAGGGCCAAGAAAATTCAAGAACATGAAATGTAAACAAAAATGCTGTTTTGTGTATCGGTTGTATAAATAAAAATATGGATGCATCTGGGGACGTTTTCGAATATAAATTAGTTTACCTTTTTCAAGAAAACGATTAATTATTGTTTGTGCTGGAAATCCAAATAAATCCATGTTTTCGACCTTTAAGCCTTGGTTTACTAGCCACTATCTTGAATTAAATAACCTATGCACTGTTCATGGAAAATAACGTTTCTTTTAATTTATCAAAAATACGATCTTTTTTTCTTGAAAATAAGTTGACGAACTAAAAAGTAAATCAATTATTCTTTGCTGATGATGAAGCCATCATAAGTGAATCTCCTGTCTCTTATCCACGTTGGAGAGGAAAGTTTTAAGGGGCAACCATATGTGAGGAAGGACGATTCCGAAGACGGTACAATCATGAATCGAACTCAATTTAGCTTGAAGCAGACATAGTGACAAAAATTAAGCTCGATAGACTCCGGTGGGCAGGGCACCAAGCTCGCATGAGTGAAGAGGAACCGGCCCGGAAAGTCCTTTGTGGTACATTCTGTGGTAGACGGCAGCGTGGTAGACCATGCTTGCGCTGGAGAGATGGCGTGGACCAGGACGCCCGAAGCCTTGGGGTACGCAACTGGATGGCGTCGGCTCGAGACCGGAATAGGTGGAGAGACTTGTTGAAGGACACCTGGACCGGACCCCGCTTGTTGAGCCGATGATGGCAATGATGATGAGAATCTGGAACCTCATTAACAAAAGAAAGGTCAAATACCTATGCTAAGTTATTTTCAAATCCACACAGAACTCTGTCGGATATCACTTTGAATGAAACAGTCTTTTCGAAGTTCAAAAATTTTAAACAACTTGGATCTAAATAAGGAGCAAGAAAATCCATGGAACCCTTCACAAGAAAGATACCACCTTGGATAAAATACAGCACGACCAACTTAGTTGTATACTGTCATCAGATGGATCGTTAAGCAAGCAAATCTCATGTTTTATGTAATTACGCTGAAATTTCTTAACATATTGCCACAGACTTGGTTATCGACAGTCGATATTGTAATGATTGACAATATTTGGCAAAAATTGCACATCTCGAGCCGTTTGCGGAAATCTTTCAGTGTACGACCAAGTGCTTCCAATACTTGTTTAGTTTGTGCGCTATTCTGAATTCGTCCCAGATGATGTTCTTAGATGCTTTTACCATTGCAGATGGTTTCGCGATTTTACATTTCGGTTAATCAATAGCTTGAAGGTTTAACAGCAATGTCAACGCTGAAGGAGTCGTACTGCATTTTTCGAATAATGTCTCACAAACAGTAGCGTAAATCAATGATATTGAGAATGTCTTCCCAGTTCCGCCGGGGACATGCAGGAACACTAAACCACTATTTCCATCATGAATTTCCTCATTGATATATCATTATACTTCTTTCGTTTGGGGGTTCAACAGGGGTGCAATTGGTTGGACAGATTGGTCTAATCATATTCATTTTCACATTAAACAATACTGTCTTCATTCAAGATCAAAGACTGGTTATTCAACTCTTCAATCACCTTCACGAATCTGTCTTTTGACATGACGAAATGAAGACAGCAAATAATGTGAGTATGTGACTTGGGGATGCAGAAATAATTGCTTCAGTGATTGACGTGTCCCAATGAGTACCGTTTTCAAGCAATTTAAGCTCCTGACATGCAGCATGAAATGTTTGACACAGTTCCTACCGATTAAAATGTTGGCCCACAAGCACTTAATAGCAATAACCGCAAATATAAGAACTCTTCGGATGAAGATGACCGGCTGGATGGCCAAGGTCCGCACTTCTTTGCTTGCGACGTTGAAAGTGTAATAAGGTGTAAAGATTTATTAATATCAATAATTAATAATCGATTTGATAATCGTTGATATTTTTTCTTTGCATTTTTGAATATATTTCTTATATACTCGTATATATTAATGAAAATTTTATGATTGCTAAAGAACATCATAATCCTCTGTTGATATTACTTTGCTAATTTCGTCTCTTTGTCATTTTTATAAGCTGCCACAAAATTATCGCCCAAACAAAACCCCACTCCATCCTAATTCGTACCCCCATTTTCCCAACAAACAACAACAAATTACTAAAGCTCTTATTCATTTCTTCACGAAAGCCTATCAACGCTTACCTTTCGGCGAAAAAGAACCCCCCAGGGAGTAATCAACAATTCTCATCAGAATGGCAGTCTTGATTAAATTAAGGACTTGCTATCAAGCCAATTACTTTTTCTCCCTCCATTTTCTGCTACATAGGACTCTGACTTGCCATACTGTAATACACCTGTGCTTTTGGCCTGTTCACTTGAATACAACTTAATTAGAGCAATTTACTTTGATCCTCTACTTAGGAATGACTGGCAATTGTCAAAATTTCAAATTGCCCCAAAGGGGTTGCAAACACAAATCAAAGCTTACCCTATAATAAGCAATAAGGAGACGACATAATAAAAATAACCAACGATGAACAGAACAAAAAAAAACTGCTGAAATAACAAAACTTTGTACCTTTTGTTCGGTCTATTCAACCGCTTCAACCACCCTCATTCTCCTGATGGGTGGATATGATGGCGACGACTGACAAAAACTCATAAAAAGGTGAAAACATAATCTAGAAATATGGAAATGAAAAAAAAAAAAAAAATAAAGAATGGCTATCCCTTATCACTGCTCTGGACTGGGACCCATCTTGGATTTCCTGGCACACTCTTCAGGGGAGAAACCATATTTTACGCATTCCCATCGATAGCCACAACTTTGAGGTTGTATTTCCGAGCAAAATATAAATAAGGTCGAAGCAAAAAAAAAAATGGGAACTATAAAAAAATGTATAAGGAAACAGGGATTGGGTTTTGTGTTGGTGTCCTCGGGGCAGACCAAACTTTATGGACAGTCGTAAATTATAACTATTCATACAGAATTGCAGGAGAGAAAAATGTATATTTATGGCATAAGTCTATCGTAGCGTTTAAAGAAAGCGGTCATCATTCAGAGATCGAACACCGAG
The DNA here is from genome assembly GCA_958431115.1 of Syrphus vitripennis. Taxonomy (NCBI): domain Eukaryota; kingdom Metazoa; phylum Arthropoda; class Insecta; order Diptera; family Syrphidae; genus Syrphus; species Syrphus vitripennis. The sequence continues at coordinate 8,489,220 of OY288108.1, read as the reverse complement.
AAGTATTGGATTTCCAGACGAGAAGAAGAACTTTTGGAACATATTGAACACTGCTATAAAAATACAAATGTAAAAATGGTCAACGGTGAAAAGGAAATCGATATATTTTTTTTATACTTTCGGACAGTGTTGTATCGAATTTCTGGCAGTAAATTTATGCTTTATCTTTGCTTTATATTTTTTTCTTTAAGGCGAAACTGCAGAGGTTGAACAAGATTTATGTAACCTTTTTAAATTATACAAATCAGTATGCAGTAGGTACACTTTTACCTTTTTCATGTATCAAAGAATTCGGAAACAAATTTGAGTATTTGAACTTTTGTTTTGTATGTTCTTTTGGACTTTTTTTGGATGTGGAAAAACATCCCTGTTTTTGTTTAGCTAAATAATATCTCATAAGCGCGAAGAAGAATGAAGAAAATTTAAATGAAAAATTTTTCTTATTACTTTATTATTTTTATTGTACTATTTTGTACATAGAATGTCAGTTTATTAGACTTAACCATTCTTTCCGTCAATTGCATTGAATTTTTTGTGAACAACAACAACAACTTTAAGGTATGGAGAAAAAATGGAGGCGGAACAAGATAACATACTTTAGGGCGTTTGTAAAAATGCTGTGACTCCAAATGCATTTGATGAACAAGTACGACTTCTGGACACGTAGCATCAGTGGTCTGCAGTGGTGTAGTGCGTAAGAGCACATGACTACAAAGACTGAGCAAATCTGATATGCGTGGGTTCGAATCCTACAAGTGTTCTTCAAATAAAATTGGATTAAAGCTCAGCGCCACTAAAAGGAGTCTGATGATTGTCTGGCAAGCATGAAATAGCTATAACTCCGGCCAAAAATAAAATTATAAACGAATTAATATAAAATTAATTCGTAAAAACAATTGGTGGTAGTGCCTTAAAGTTGTTGTTGTTGTTCACAAAAAATTCAAAATTTTTCTATTAGTACGTATGAAATCAGTGTGGCTTCTGGCCTTGCAGATCGACGATAGACCAAATCTTCACACTAAAGCAAATCCTGGAAAAGACCAACGAACTTCAAGTCGAGACCATCTTTTTATTGGCTCTATTTGGCGATGGCAGAACTTGGGATCCCGGGAAAATTGATCCAATTGTGTCACGTGACGTTAGAAAACACACGGTGCAATGTGCAAATAGGAAATAGTTCTTCGGAACTTTTCATCAAGGACATGCGCTATCTTGTAATTTCTTCAACCTCGTTCTGAAGCAGATAGTGCGGAGATCAGGTGTCAACACTGAAGGCACTTTCTTCAACCAATCCGTCCAACTACAGCATCGACATCATCATCCGCTCCAAACGAGCCGTTATAGGGTCTTTTATGGCGATTGAAGAACAGGTGAAACTCGGTCTTGAAGTAAACGAGGATAAGACCAAGTACCTGCAATCAACAAACAAAAAAGCATTTGTCCACCGGCTAGGAAAAAAAGTCACTATTGATAGCAGCAATTTCGAGGTTGTTAAGGAATTCATCTACCTTGGAGAAAACATTAACTCCACGAATGACATCTTAGTGGGAATCCGGCGAAGAATTACCCTAGGAAACCGCTGCTAATTCAGTTTGTCAAAACAAATGGGTTCAAAACTCCTCACACGTAAGACGAAGTGCATGCTCTACAAAACCCTTATACTGCCAGTCCTGCTATACGGCGCTGACGATAGCAGAAAGGGAGAGCTGATACTGGGCTCTTTCGAAAGAAAAATTCTTCGACGGATATTTGGTCCTGTGTGCGAGGAGAGCGAATGGATGAAAAGACATAACCGCGAACTCTATGAGCTGTGGAAAGATGTGGACGTAGTCCAAAAAGTCAAAACTTGTAGAATACATTGGCAAATGGACAGCAATGCTCCAGCCAAGAGAGTCTTTCACTCCCGGCCCCCAGGTTTGAGACGACAAGAAAGACCGAACCTCTGGTTTAAAGACCAAGCCGTCGTGAACGCCACTCGGCTTGGTTTGGAAGACTGCAAGTAACGTGCTCGGGATCGTAGAGGATGGAAAGCCATCGTAGGCCTGATAAGTAAGTCAGTACGTATGACAGCGTTTAACAGGAACTGTGTTCCTGTTTATAACACATTTTGAGCATCTTGAACTCTTAGTTAAATTAATAAAATCAAGTATAAGTATAAACCTTATCATATTTTCGTCTGCGTGGGAAGCTACTGAAACTTAAATTCATATAGAAATATAGAAAAATTAAAAATCTATAAATAGTGTATAATTTTTTACGATTAGATGAAAGTAGCAAACATTTCATATAAAAAATCTTTTCAGTTAATTTAAATTTAAGTATTAACAATATTTTAGAACTGTTTTTAGCTTGAATTGATTCGATACAGGATCAAAATCATATGAAAGGGGGAATTTTGAACCCTCAGTTTAGTGGGATGAAGAATTTTAAAGAAAATAAATATGTACTTGAAATGTAAAACAAAGTAACTAAGACGTAATCTTAAGAGATTACCCATGAAACTGTATTGAATTATAATGAAATGTTTGAAATTTTATATTCTGGTTTATAAAAAAGTGACATCTAGTAGATTAACTGACATACTTATGTTTAAAATAAAAAAGCTCACCATGAGGTCGGCGCGACGGTGTCACTTGTGATATTGTGATATAGATTTTTTGAAGAATTTTTTAATTTCATAAATATTTCATTTTCATAGATTTTTTTATCAAAAAACATTGGACACAAAATTTAAAAAATAAAATATTTTTTTTGTCTAAGGGTCTTAGGTTGTGTTAGGTTAGGTTAAAATGGCTGTCGGACAAGAAACCCAACACACTTAGACCCTTATGGGTGCATTGTGATACCATGAAACTAGCAAGATAGGATCTCACCACTCGGAGCTTCTAAGGGATAGACTTTTGGTGTACGTTTTCACTAGATAACTAGTGTCCTCATAGAAGAATTCTCCTAGATGGAGTTTCCTTCTAGCTGAGAGTGCAGGGCAGGTGAACAGAAGATGTTGAACAGTTTCCTCTACTTTTTCTTCCATGCAGCACCTTCAGAAATCGTTAGAGAACATTTCGTATTGCGTGTCTACCTAATGAACAGTGTCCTATAAGGACACTTATGGTGGAAATAATATGCAGTCGATTTAAATTTAACCACCACTTTGAAGTCTATACAAGGCCATATTTGTTTGGTTGCCATACAGTTCTGGATGGAACAGAGGTCTTGAAATTAATTTCGAACGCCAATTAAGGTGTGATGTAGTCTAAACGATCCGATCTAAACGATGACGGATTAAATATTTATTTAAAGTATATCAGACCAAAAATATGTGTTAATTAAGAGCAGTCAAGAAAATAACTTCTAGCCATCCGAGACGAGATTGCATTTTTTAAAACAAGACTTAGCGGTGCGGTAGTGAAGAACTTAAAATTAAATATTTCACCGTAAATATTTTCATTTTTCTCACAAAAAAAAGACTACATCAGAAAAATTTTGGTTCGGTTCCAAGACGAAACCGAAAGAGTATTGAGATCTAAAAGTACACCATGATATTATTTTATATTTACATAACTAAAAAATAAAACGATTTACAAAGTTTTTTTTTAATATTTGCAAAAACATTGTTTAGCTGATCTAAATGAGGGATGAGTTCATCCCGCTTTTTATCATCTCTAAGAAATAAAAAAAACAATTGTGAGTCAAACTAAATGAAGTTACATACTTATTATCGGTCGTGAAACCAAAAGTTTTTGCCCATTTTTCATAAAATCGCATTTAACACTTTAAATTACTATTGAAAGTTTTTCGTTTCTTTCATTATGTCGGGTTTAACTAACGAAGAATTTATTTTAAGCTCAGAAACTTTATGTTTTTTTTCGAAACTCCTTGAATACATTTTTTAACTTTTGGCGGTTATCAATTTTTATTGAAGAGAAGTTTTTGAATTTGAAAATATAGATCAACAATGAACACCTGCTCCAACTCGCCCATAATATAAAATGTTCTTACAATGATGCACAAAATATTCATTTTATTTTAATTTAAAAAATGCTAAGAGATACTGAAATAATGAAAAATTTTAGGACCAAAAATCAATAATCAGATTTTTTTATATGAATACTCGAATAAATCTCATTTCTCTCGCATCTCATTTTTTCAAAATATTTTTCTTGCTCTTCAAGGAAAGTTAAACTTCAGTTTTAAACCAATAAGTTTTGTTCTGCGCATTTTTTAGAAATTCTTCAAGCAGCTGTTTATTTATGTTTTCTTGCCACCTTTGTATCTCAATATATTTATTCTTGATATTTAAAACTAAATTATGTAGCTATTTTTCATGGACGTGTATAAAAAAAAATCTTGAATTTTGACAACATTTAACATAAAGGTCAACTTCCAGATGCCGTAATCTGCTTGATACATTTCAAGACCTGTTGATAAAAAAAAAACGAACAATTTCTAAATGTCCAGGCCCACATTTCACACCGCCCACCCAGGCTACAGCTATAATGTATATCGATTTCAACATACATAATAATATTGCTGCAAGGTCGCATTAAATTTCTTCTTAAACAATATCGATTCGTTGTTTTCTAAGAATATACATCGGAGTGCCATTTTGTAGGGACACCTCCCCTCTACCCCCAGCACAGAAGCTAAGACTACTTATACTTCTTGCTTAAACATCAGCATCCCAGCCCCAAGCCCAGTGGTTGTATTCATTCAATAAACATAAAACATACAAAAAAAAAAGCCTTTCCCACTAGCCCCATCACATACAGAGAAATAAATCCCTTCGCGCTTTCCATTCCCGCTCGGATCCCTAGAGGATCCATAATAGAACCTACCTATACATAAGCATTTATAGAAAGCAGCACACACATAAAATAAACATCCCCAATAGGGTACTGAACTTTTGCCTCTCATCGTTTTTCTGTATGTTTTTTTTTTGGCATTTTTTTTTTTCTTCTAAGGATTATTAAGAAAGTTTTTATGTGCCATGTACATCAGGGAGTACATAGGACGAACTCACAGTCTAGAGTACATGACACATAGCTAGGTGGCCCGTGCCCCGTGTTTCACTACCTCTATACCTCGCTGGTCGTATACCTAGGTAGGGCTTTAAATAAAAGTGTCACACCTTGTTTGCGGTTGGTAAATAATCAACCATTGGCTGGAATAAATCACTCACACAAAACCTACATTGAGCGTGTATGAGAGAAGGTACCTAGGCCAGCACCTGAATAGGTGGAGTCTACGGTAGTCGCCCACCTTTCTTTTACCATGGAAAAAGGTACATCATCAGAGTTGAGGGGCGCCTGTGATGGGTTGAGGGGGGTGGGGGAGGTGGAGAGCTTATACAGGTTGAAGAAAGTGAACACGAAAAGTACGCGCACGTCGTCGCACAAGCAACACAGATAGCATTATCCCTAGTGTGAGAGCAAGAGAGAGGGAGAGAATCCTTGTTGATTTGTAGAAGAAAGAATCCTTCCATTATATCTACCTACCTACATATAGAGCAGCTGTACTGAAACCAACAACAACAAAATCATCTCTGGCAAAACACATAAGAACCGTTCATTCAGTCATTTATCTCTCTACCTAGCAATACAATTAAAGCGCAATAAACTTTAAAAGCTCTCCGTGTGTTCAAGCTAACCTGCGCCACCCCTCATACCTATACGTAGGTATGTGTATTACCTACCACCTATATTCCAAGGTTTTCTCAAGGTGGGTTTTTGGTATCCTGGCGGGTGGGGTGAGGGGGGTTTTCTTCGGCAGGTAGATTGGTTGGATGCCTTTTCTGGGTATATTCTTTATTTCTCTATATATTTTCTTTGGATATTTTATGTACCAGAGGACAATGTGATGAATTGGAGGGGTTGGACTGATGTTAGCATGCGCGTTACACACCTGTGTAATGTTAAATGCGTCTATGTGATGAAGCGCTCTTTGAAGAGTTTATAACTTGAGGGATGTTTTTTTTTCGTTTTTTTTTTTTTTTGCTGTATATATTAGGCACCTCGGATGTGTTTTTCCGACGGCATTTGCTATATTTTCCATAGAGTTTTTAGAAAACGGGTCTGAGGAAGGAAACTTGACCTACTTTAAGGGGATATCTCTGATATATGGGTATACAAACGCTTTTGGGGAAGATTTTTTATTTCGCAAAGGATGTATTTATGTAGTTTTATATATTATTTACTGAATTTGATTTTTCCTAAGGTTAACTTTTGTTGATTTATAAATTTACTTTTTTTCAATTAAAAGAAATACGTACAATTTTTTTTTAATTTAAATCGATTAATTATAACTCTTAAACATTAAATCTTATTTAAAAAATATGTCTTTGATAGTAAAATGCAAAGTCAAATTTTATCTCTTTAGGATCTTAAACATTAAGTCTAATTTAAAAAAAAAATGTTTTTAAAAATAAAAATTTTCATATAACTGCCTAATATAATTTTTAACATTTAATATTTTTTTTCTGCTTATATATTTCCCATATACCTACGTATATTAACGTTTTAAATAATTTGTTTATTTTTTCTGTTTACAACAAAAGTTTTCATTTTTGAAAAAAGCTCATTTTTCATTCTAACAAAATCAACATTCATCCTGTTTTCTCTTATACAAAGGAGAAACTCTCTTCTTATACCACCATTAAAAATTTCGAATATTCGAATAGGAGAAGAGAGAGAGAGAGAGCACAGCAAGAGAATAAATTTATAAGCTTTTGTTCCAACAAACACGTGGTTGTTTGAGGGATATAAAATTTATAATTATATACTTGTCACTACTTGCCATGTCCTAGGATAATGTTGTTCTTGTTTTATTATATTTTGTAGGTAGGTAGGTATTTTTTTTTTTTTTTTTTTTTTTTGTAAAGAAGGATAAATGGTGGAAGGTATAAATGCGAAGAAGGTGGCAAATGAAACTAAATGAAATTACATATTATATACGTATTCATGAAACGTTAAGCTTAAATGTTTATTTGTTTTGAAAGGTAATATATCTTGATGGTTTTTCTCATCAATCTTGGAAATGACGTAGGTGTTTTATATTTTCAGGTTAAATCTTAAGTATGTACTAGTTAAAATTTTATATGTAAAATTAAGGTATTGTTCAATTCTAATATATTTTTGATATTAAATAAAGCAAATAACGAAGTAAGGATATATTATTTAACTTTTATATGAATATTGATTTTTCAATTTTAATTATTTATAAATTTTTATTTTTATGTTAATCCCAACTTAAAGTTACTTAAAATATTAACTATGTATTAGTTTTAAATAAAAGTAGATCATAAGAGTTTGGTCAGAACATAAAAACTTCAGCTTCGTATCAGCAAACACCTCTAAATGGAATACGTAATACAAAAAAAAAAAATTTTAAAAGATGCGTATACGCCACAGTGAACAAAATTTAGGAAAAAAAACTTGTTCACCCAGATCTCTTAAATTATATGGCGAGTGTTTATTTATTTATTGCTTATAACGGAAAGTCAATTGATGTGCCTTAATTTTTTCAAAGTAGAAACCTTACTTTATTTGTTTAGTGAATTAGTCGTAAAAAAGGCTTTTGGAACCAACTTGAGGGTTAGTTTTGAATTTTTATCTGCTTTATATTTTTTGGAGTACTGAATTCGGATTCTTATGATTCACAGTAAATTGATGTGATGAAACATTGAAACAAATATTTTTTTTAGGTTTTTGCTTATAACTCGCAAACTATAGCTTTTTCTTAATTGATGACCAAATAGCTTTTTGTATTTTTTCTTCAATTTTGATTTCAATTTTTTCTGGCCAAAACCATTTGCGTAAAGTGTTGATTTATTTGTGTTTAATGTTTTTTTAACGCAACATGGAAACGAATGTAAAAAACAATTTTTTTAAAAATGCATTTTTTAAATTTCGGCACTCCAAACTGCCACTTTTTTAGAAATGATGTTTGATGCTTATGCCAAAAAAATGGTACTCAAAATAAATTCACCAGGACAAATATTTAACTCATCGTTTTATGCTTTCAACATGAATTGGTATCCAAAATATTATGATACTTTCTTTTAGTTCTTATCAATATTCGGACTTAGATGATATCGTTTAAAAAAATTGATTGTGTTAATTTCTGTATTAATAAAAGTTAATTAGACTTGTTGAATAATTACTGACTCAAAATAGAAAATAATCACTTTTGTTCCACAAAAATTGGTGAATTCTCAAAAAACTTGTTTTTTTTCAAAAAAAAACCATTAAACTTATCGTTGGAAAAAAAATGTTACATGAAAGAGATCACTTTCTATAAAATTGAATATTTGTACATAGTTGCAACAACAGGATAAGTCTTGCGTTCGTGAAAGATTTTGATATCAAACTTAACATTGCTATGATAAAATAGATGAAGGTTTGCTCTTGGAACTTGCTACACATCGGTTTTGGAGATCTTCTTCCAGGCACTATTTCGACAATAATTATCAATAAAGGGCAAACAATTTTTTAATTATGTATTGGTAAAATCACAGGATTTTTGCAAAAAAAAAAAATTGTTTCTACAAAATAATAGGTGTCTCCCACAAAATCATTTTTTATTCCAATTTTCTAGAATAAAATTTATTTGAAGGAATTATTTTGGTAGACTAGACTGAAGTCAACACAGCAAACTTCACATGTGGAACAGATTGAAGCAGTTGATAAAGAGAGCTTTGGTTCCGTTCGGTAAGTAATAAATAACCTTCCTCCTGATCAACTAATTAACTGGACCACATTAATATATAAAACACTAATCAAATGAAAAAAAAAAACAACGTGTTTAGAAAATCGAAAACTGTATTCTGGGCGAAAGTATGATAAAGGTATAAATTTATTGTTTCGTAAAAACAGGCTTATAAGCTTTATTTGACTTTAATTTTAAGCAGATCTCTTTTTTAATTTTAAGTAAATCTCACGAGTCGTGGAAAATTAAAATTCAAGAAAAACAAATAATTTTTCATATTTTGTTTACTTTGGCGTAAACGCATTTTTTTAAACGTTTTCTCGATTTTTCTTAGGTTTACTTTTAATCACACCTTATAGTTTTTACTTAAATATAAAACACCTTGCTCATCTACGCCATTTATCTACATAACTTAAATAGTTTTAGAATTTTATAAGCTTCAATTTTTAATTTGCTTTTTTCTTTTTTTTTTGTAAAAAAAACATAAATTTTTTCTATTCTATTTCTTTAAATTGTTGGTACTTTTTAAAAAGTAACTTAACTTTGGATTTTTCAGAATTTTTTTGAATTTCAATTTCAATTTTAGAAGTCAATTAAAAATAAAAACCATGTTCAATTGTGTTTTAATAGAAATAACTTTCAATTTAAGCCCACGTTTTATAGCTTTTTAGAGACTCCAAGATTTTACAATCTCAATCAATTTAAAATTATTTATTTTCAGTCAATTGGTGGTTCTACGACCGAGTGTTGGACACGACTATTGGTCTCATGACTCCGAAAAAATCCTGTTTTTATATCACTTGACACCGTTTTAGAGCCTAATTGGGTGGTCCAATTATTGATTCTGAAATGAATTGCGCCTTAATTTTTTAAAGTGGTCCTACAATAAAAAAAAAAATAAATCAAGTCACCACATTTTTACCAAACACCACATTTTTTTGTCAGCATTATACCTATACTTTTGAACTATACTTAAAGTTCATAAAAGTTTATTTATATTTTAAAAGTAAAATCTTCGATCAAACTTTAATTGAATAAATCAATAAATTGAAAATCTCCACTGAAGCATCTAAAAAAGCTAAAAATGTCTGGACTATTTTTTTTTTCGTTCGCACACGCCAAGAATCACAAGACATTGGCAAACAACAAAACGACAAATGTTTAATTTACATTATGCAAATCATTAAGAAGGTAACTTCTTGAACAAACCACTTAAAATAATTTCTTCAAGAGGGGGAGCTAAGAAGGTCAACTTGGAATATCATCGTGAGTTCATTTTCAAACCTCTGAAAAGATAAAAAAAAAAAAACACACCGCGAACTTATTCTTAAGAAAAGACGTTGTCTCCAAAAACTTTGTCAAGTGAATCCTACCGCGAAAGTGGATTCAATTGTATGTTGGACAAAAGCATCAGAACTTCAGATCTTCTACCTTGCCAATGCAATTGCGGTCGTATAGTTCCTACTCGTAGAAACAACACGACTGTCGTTGTTCTTCGGTGAGGTCCTTGAATCTCATGCATTATTTAAAATTAAAACAGAAAAATCAACAAAGTCCTGTCGGGGAGACATTTATACAAATTTTAAAGGCAAACTTTCAGATTTAAAGGCAACTGCTTTATTCATCTGAGGGAGGATACAGTTAAATAATTCAAAAAATTCATAGATGACAGCTGAACTCCGGATATGAAGTTGTTCAAGTATTATCCAACTCGGCAATCATCGCATTCAAAGCCATTTAAAACGTCCACGTCACCTTTTCATGTGTGTCCCTGTTATGGCTCCCAGTTCTGATGGTGACTATTTATATGAGAACGAGTGCCATGGTCATTGTTTGCTTTAGAGTTCCATTCACCTTTTGCTCACTTCTTCTCCAGCACTCAGTGTTCAAATCTTATCCAGGACTTTTAGCTGCGAGTAAAAAATCCAACCAGCATCATCATCACTGCCCATTTCAGTGTCCATAAGCCAAGCACCTTTAGAGTGGTCGCAATAAAAAAAAAACATTGGTCTCCTCGTCGTCGTCGCTCGGACATATGAATTATTATCGCTCAGTGGAAACAGGACAAAAAAACGATAAGTTTCCCGAAAAGAAGGATCTCAATCTGACAGGATAGCCTCTAAGTTCAGTTCTTCTTTTTTTTTTTGTTTGCTGTTGTTGTTATTTTCTTTGTTTGCTGTTTTGTATGCATTCATACATGAATGCATGGACGCTTTTTAATAATGAAACGATACCTCTTCCACCGTAGCATGCAATAACAGTTCAAGATATCCTTGTACACCGTACACGGCACAGGAACAGGACATGAGATGGCATGGCGGCAGGACGATGGGAAAAAATTTCAAAATAAAAAAAATAAAACGGATTCAAGTAGCACAGTGAAACTTTTGCATATATGAATATTTTAAACACTGGAAAGCTATGTTTGGCTTTTTTTTTTTGTTCTGGGTGATTGTTATGGTTCTTCTTTTGAATATTTTTTAGGATTTTTAGTGCAGATTTGAGGTAGAATTGGCCTGAATTGTGTTTAGTGCTTCTATAGGGTTTTGTGCACATTCAAGGCAAGAACTTTTGAATTTTTGTATTGCTGTTCCTTTTTTTTCTGAGCTGGAAAAAGTTTTTTGTTTTCATGTGAAAAGTTTTAGATTATCAGGTGAATAGCTGAAGATATACCTATAAGGGTAATGGAGATAAACATGCTCATGAAATGAAATGAGAATATGGATAGATAATATGGAAAAGGATTTTTATTCTTTGGTAAATGTTTAAAGCAGAATTTTATTGTTTTTTATAACCAAACTGGTTGATGGAAAAGTATTCTGTATGTGAAGTCAATTCTTCGGGATCTTCAGCAATGATAACACAAACACATTTTGTTGGTAAAGTTCAAAATTTCAAAAGCAAATTATAGCGATACAATAGCAGATAACTTTGAAATCCAACCTTAATAGATTTTAATAAATCATGTTGATAGTGTCTTATGATTTATTCTAATCCTTATAATTTTCCCTACTTTTTATAGGCAACGATGTTCTAACTTCTTCGCTTTGATGAACAAATTTCGACGATGCACTTAATAGAACTCTAGAATATTTAGACACCTTGCACTTTTCAGACCGTCTAACCACCAACCAAATCGACCATGTACTAAATGGGTCTGAAAAAAAAGTGAGTCCTACAATTCCGCTTGTCTGTCATTTTCATCAAACTTGGAACTTAAAGTTTTTACGTAATTAGCTAGAGAAGAAACTTTTTCTTTAATCTCAAAAAAAAAAAAACTGTACCTGCCAATATACGTTACGGTAATACATATTTATCTCAAACAGGGCTCCAATGACGTAGATGACTGTTATTTTTTGTCAGATATTAAAACTGAGTGGTTAAAAATATTTTTTTTAAATCTTTAATAATGGTGCCTTGCATAGAAAAAGATTTTTAGTTTTCGATTTTGACAATTTTTGAGCTAAAATATTACAGATATTTTTCTGTGGAAAGAATTGTAAATTCAATAGAATATTCTAAAACACCCTGTAGTTTTTGCCAAAGAATTTTATATGAAATAGGTATTCTAAAAGTAAAATACCCCAAATCATTCAACCTATTCAATTTATGCCGTACTAAGAATGCACATACATATATCTGTGCTGCGTCCATTGTTTTCAAACATTGCAAACCTCAAATCGAAAAGTTCAGGAAACAACGAATAAAATTTAAAAAAACAACAAAAAAACGATCCCAAAAATGACACTCGCGTGAACCACTCAAGAGAATCGTAATGTTTTTATTCCTTTTTCGTTTTCCGTTAAAATATTTTCATTTTCCGTTTCGCATATTATTTTCATCTATCCATTTTTCAATTTCTGGCAGAACATCATAAGAACTAATCAAGTCCATCAGGTCTCTTGTCTCTTTGTTCACCTTTTTTCGAAAAAAAAAATAAAAAACACAAATCCGGAATTCAAATTTCCAAAGTGGCTCCATTGTTTTCTCAACTGTAAACCGTCTCCCCACGATAATTTCTATGTTTTACAAATGGTGGTCGTAAGTTTGCATGCGCCCGAATCTAGAGGGCTCGGAATTTCCACGATTTCTTTAAAATTTTCAGTTAAATAATTTTATACTGGTTCTGAACTAAAAATAATATTGAATTCTTTTATTTTTATAAAAATGAACAGAAAACAAAAAGTTTAACTTCTAACGGCGCAATCAAACCTGAATACGACTTTGTTCAAAACCCACCTTGAGTATACACTAGCTGCTCCAACTAACTCAGGAACAAATCCCTTGGAGGATGACAAAAAAAAAAATATGAACAGAAAAACTTTTCAATTTTATTATAATGAATAAAAAAAAAAAAAAAAAAAGAATCCACGGAAAAGTTTTTCCTTTAATTTTTTGTCATTTTCCTAATTTTTTTTGAGTATTTTCCAAGGAGAAACTTTTCCATATCTAGGAATTTGCTTATTAATTTTTTTTTCTATTTTCTTCCGGACGATGGCGATGCAAAGAAGCTCATCTTCACCAACCGTGACTAATGGGAATAGATGCCGGTGTTGTCCACTTTTTTTTTTTGTGTTTGGTTCTCCTCCCTTCTAACTTTTCTCTGTTCAATGTTAGGGATGTCCTTAGAGTTCTCCTTGGGTTCATTAGACTAAGCACAAGAGTGTCGTGTCGTTCAGGAAAGGTGTTTCGGTGGATGGTTTTCATTACAAGTTCGGGTGTCGACATGAAACTTCTGACGAAGGTTTATTCAGCAGTGGTATTCTTATTTTTCTGAGTACCTACCTATTATTTTTTTTATTTCTAGACAAGGGTGAGATGAGGGAAAACAACAAAATTAACAACAACAACAACAGCAAGCAGCATCAGGACAGACAAAATGATAAAACACTTTTCAGTTAATTAAAAAATAAAAAGGATAATTTTTCACCGCTCATCTCCTTCAATTAGGATGGAACACTTGTAAGGTAATTTTGTTTAAGGGCAGATCTTCTTGAGCTCACTTTGAATTTTTTTCCTTTTCGGTATCTTAAAGTGTGGTTGTGGTCAGGGTAATATATTTATATTTTTTTCTTTTCTTCTAACTTAATTTTTTGTGGTTATCGTTATCGTGGATTATGCAGATGAGAGTGTAACTGTTATTTTGGGAGATTTGTAGACATTAGCTAATTAGGTGCAATGTCTTAGGGCAGGGGGGATAGAATTTTGATGCTAAATTGCAATTAGGTTTTACGAGAAGGAAGCAACAGGGAAATAGTGAAAGGTTGACACATTTTTTTTAAATTTTTTATCGAAGAGTCACTTACGATTATTAATAAACACCATTTATTTAATTAATTAATTCAATTGCATGGAGTTAAATTAAATATAACTAATTAAATATAAAAATAAAACTTTAGGATGGTAACACCACCTCAGTTATATCGCTTGACCTCTAAAAAAACCATAAGTTTGCTGATTCGAAAAACTTAAGCGATAGTTTTCTTGTTTTCGCTTCGTTTTAAATAAAAAAGGAACTTATATTTTTTTTCCAGTGGTGGTGATATCGGAACACCCTGTAAATCCGTTAAGATATTAACAAAAGAAAAAATTAAAGTGATCTTTGAGATACCTTACGCCCGCCTTACTTGCTGACTCATCTTACTTTTCTTACAATGTATAGTGTATATGATTCCCTTTATTTCTATTGCAAATCAATTGTTTCTCCACTTCAACACGGATTTTTAAAGGGAAGATCCACTTCGGCTAATTTTACCCAGTTTGTCTCCATGACACTCTTGGCAATGGAAAAAGGCTACGATGTTGATGTTATTACTACTGATTTCAGTAAGGCTTTTGACAAAATCAGTCACAAAATTATATATATAAAGCTACAAGCCTTTGGCTTTCCAACGCGTCGTTCATCAATTAGGTCAAATCATATCTCGAGAACCGTATATACAGGGTTGTTTTCAGAGATGGTTTCCGATGTCATTCTCACCTCGTCTGGTGTTCCCCAGGGTAGCCATCTGGGCCCACTTCTATTTGTGCTTTCAATTAACGATGTCTATAGAATCATTTTCTTCTCAGACCTTTCTATTTATGCAGATGACATAAAAATAATTAAAGTAATCTCGTCATCTCATGATTCTTCGCTGCTTCAACTCGATCTTGATACTTTTCTTACCTGGTGTAACAAAAATTTTTTTGAGCTTAATGTTAGTAAATGCCAATCTATGAATTTTTCCCGCAAACGCTTACCTTTAAATTCTCGAACCTATCACTTCTGTAATACTCCTGTCCCTATTGTTTCATCTATTCGTGATCTTGGGGTAATATGTGATAAATAGTTAAATTTCCGCTCTCATATTGATTATATCATCGCGAAAGCGAATTCTTTACTCGGGTTTATCAAACGATGGTTTAAAGAATTTTCAAACCCCCATGTTACCAAATCTCTATATACCACATATGTCAGACCCTTACTTGAATATGCTAGCCAAGTTTGGTCTCCCTTCCAAATCACTCAATCTCTTAGAATTGAAGCTGTTCAGAGGAGATTCCTCAGGTTCGCTCTGCATAGTCTACCTTGGTCTGATCCCCATATTTTAGACTGTCCGGCGTTGCTTGAATGGATTAACATTAATACCAATCCACGCAACTTAAGATCTGTCCCCTTCTTCAGCCTCCCTATTCACCGCACCAACTGCTCCCATTTTAATCCAATGAGCATAATGATTCGTTTAGCCAATACAGCACAAGATATTTTTGATTTCTCCCTTAGTTCCCCTTCCCTCAAAAGAACTCTATACACTATCTCTCCCTAACCTCACTCCACCTTCTTTATTTTAACTAGCGTTAAGTATATTATGTTTAATTTATTTATAATATAATTTAATTTAATTTAAGTTTGTATAATACAATAATATAATTTTAGTTGTCCGCTTGCAATAAGCTAAATAAATAAATAATGATTCACCTATTTAGTGAAATGAGTAAGTCCAAAGTTATGTTCGAATACTTGAAAGACATGAGTGAAACAGAGAAAACAATAAAAAGCAACAGAACAAAGCAGGATAAATCGATTTTAAATAAAAAGTTGCTCACCTTACTCACTCAAATGAGATAAAATGTCGGTTCTGTTTAAGTTTTTTACATCTTTTGGTCTTTATGCAGGCCACCCTAAGCAACATACATACTTACTTCCCTATTAATAAAAAAACTAATCCCAATACTCTTGTGCACTACCTATGCATCAGTTTAAGTGTAAATTTTAAATTCTTGTATTTTTATTCTTTTGAATTTTCAAGATAATCAATCATTAAAATTTGGAAATCAGTTCCTCAATTACGAGTACCATCCAAAAAGTTATCAAAAACGATTTCTTCAATGTTCCCTTTAAAAATTACCATTTTTTCGTGCTATTCCAAAACTCTTAAAAAAAAAAACACCAACACTGTTCATATCAACCACCATCATCATTCGCCACATACGTAACACATCTATGTAACTCTTCAGCTTCCTTATCTTCAATTGATTTATGATGGCCTAGTAAATTCAAGCCACAAAAAGTCCATGGGCTTGACGCATTTGAGTATCGTTTTTCATTCTAAACTCGCAAAACATCATTTACCTTTACGTTCGAGTGAGTAGTGAGAGACACATCTGGACCTAGACCTGGACGCTGTATAAAATCCATAAGATATCTCCGAATTTCCACCAAAAGAACAATCACCGTTAGAACAAACTCATATACCATCATATAATAGCAGATGCCTGAGCATAACGCACCATAACAACACGTCAGAAAAGACAACAACAGCCGTTGTTGTGGACAGCAGGCTATATACGAAAACAAAGCTAAAGGCTAAAAGCGGTTTAAAATCGATAACCCTGATAATGCCATAAGTAACCGTCAAAAAGTTAGAATCCTTTATGTGTGTTTTGCTTATACCCCCTATAGATACATAGATACACACTCCCACCATATATTTTTGTTCGTCCAAGAGTGAGGCGTCAACAAATCAAAATGTTTAGCACCCAAAAAGGCGGGAGGCCAACAGAACGCTATAAGCCCGATGATTTATGACAGAGAGACACGTTAGTCGCACAATTTGTTTACGCAACAGGATTCCCAGTTTCAGTTTTGCAACAAACCAAAAGGACTCGTAAAGTAACACCAAAATAACGACTGGCCCAAACTACATGAAAACCACTGCAGCCCAGCATGGCGGGTTGGATGGTTGAATGGTTGGTTGCGGGTGAACGAAGTTGCTGAGTTTTGGCTTAAGCCATCACACATGTAAGCGTGAAATTAAGGTGTTAAAAAAGCCAGACAACTGTAACACCTTCACAGATGATTTATTCCTTGCAAGTATACGCATATTTTACTGCCACGTTCATATCGTCGGTGTGCTGCAAAAAGAGCTCATGTCCACTTTTTTGTGAAATTGACTTAATGGTGCAAAAATGTCTCAAAAGCCATAGCCTATGGACCTGTAAAAAAATCCCATGCTTACTTCAAGTAGTTTTGTAGTTATTGTATTGAAACAATTCGTTCTATGTCCAAAACACAAAAATTTGTGGAGCAAAAAAGACCCAAGTGGACTTGGGTCTTTTCTTCATTAATGTTTTTTTTCTATTTTTGCTGCAAGAAAATCTCAAGTCCTCAAATTCAAAGAAAAAACATTCAGCTGAAAAAACCTATTTCATGGCCTACTCAGAAATTTCTAAAAAAGGGGATTTCCCAATACCTTTGCTATGATTGGTTTTGAATTTGAATTCAGGAAAATTATCATTCTTGAGAGTTTTTGATGTGAAATGGTTTAGCTTCTATTTAAAATAAAATGAATTCCTCAAGCCGAAGTGCTATGATTCTACAACTTGCACTGAAAAAAGGTAATAATTTTGTTTTATTATAGCAAGTACCAAAAAGTTTTTTTTTTTTAACTCAATGTAAAATACATTTAGGACACTTCAATAAAAGTAGTGATACAAATTTGTGTAATCCTAGTACATCCACAACTTCAAATGGAAATTCTACGGTATTAAATGGTACGTCCCGACTTTTACAAATAGTTTGATGATGTAGTTGATTTGAGTGTTTTTATTATTTTTATTCAAGAATTAATTCCTGGATGCAGTATAAAATACACTGAAAGAGAATGGGATGAATCAAGCGTTGACCAAGATTTTTCAGGTGATGACGATGACCTGGATTATATCCTGGAAAACAAGACTGAATCAAGTGATGATGAAGATTTAGAAGAGGACATGGTTTTGGAAGCACCACAAGAACCTACCGCAGAAACACACACACCACTTACTGAAAAGAAAAATAGAAGATGGAACAAAGCGTATCCTGAACTATGGAAAAGGAATATTAAACACGCCGAAATTATACGAGGGAAGAATCCCAAGAACTCAAAGTGCGAAAAATGTCGTTATAAATGCAAGGACAAATTGACGGAAGAACAGCGGTTAAAAATTTGTAAGGACTTTTGGAAGTTGGCATATCAACGCCAAAAAGAATTTATTTTAAGGGCGGTCATCGATTCCAAAATACAAAAGCCTCGAGTTCGATCTTCAATCAGAAAAGTCAATCGCAACACAGCGAGGTCATACTTTTTTGAAAATGAAAACTCTAATGTAAGGGTCTGTCGCGACTTTTTTTGTGGAACTCTATGTATTTCATATAGTACAGTTAAAACGGCATTTAAACATAAGGGACCAAATGGAGTTTTTTCTAAAGAAGATGAAAGGGGCAGATCAAAAGCCACAAATAAGACATCGGATGATGACATTACCCGCATTAAGAACCACATCGAAAGTTTCCCAACAGTAGAGTCTCACTACTGTCGCAAAAATTCGAAAAGGATGTATTTAGATGCCAGTCTAAGTATATCGAAAATGTATTCCTTGTTCTCAGAAAAATACAAGAGTGACACGTCAAGAAAGCTACCTTCATCGACCACCTACAGGAAAGTTTTCGGTGAGTATTACAACTTATCGTTCTTTCATCCAAAAAAAGACCAGTGCCAAGTATGTGAGAAAGGCAAAGAAACCCAAAATGAAGATTATCTAGCCCATTTAAGAAGAAAAGACGAATGTTCAGCTGCTAAATCCTTGGACAAAGAAAGGGCCATTAAGGAGCCTAATTTCATGGCATGCACAGTTGACTTACAGTCTGTGTTACAAATTCCATCTAGTGATGTAAGTCCTATGTACTACAGCCGAAAATTATGTGCATACAATTTTACCATCTACAACGCTGCTCCACCAAACGATGCTTTCTGCTATTTCTGGACCGAAACTGATGGGAAAAGAGGAAGTAATGAAATTGGTTCGTGTCTGTATAAGTACTTGCTTCAACTTTCACCGGAAATAAAAGAAGTATCTTTTTTTTCTGATACTTGCAGTGGCCAGAATAGAAACAAAAACATTTCAATACTATTTCTCCATTTGATTCAAATTTTAAATTTGGATATAATTGAACATAAATTTCTAGAAAGTGGACACAGTTATATGGAAGTTGATAGCATGCACAGTGCCATTGAGAAGCAAAAGAAGAATGTACCAGTATATACGATTCAAGACTGGCTAACTATATTCAGACTGGCACGATCCAAGAGACTAAAAAGCAAAGGAAATCCTTATAATATAACCCAAATGCGGTATACTGATTTTCTGGATTTATCAAAACTATCGGAGATAATGAAAAACAAAAATTTGGACGAAAACGGACATAAGGTGAACTGGTTGAAAGTAAAATCCTTCAGGTACCAAAAGATTAAACCTGGCGTAATGGAGTACAGATACGACCACAGTGAATGCTATAAGGAAATACGCGTTTTTGGTAAAGGTCGACCCATAGACTTGAAAAAAGTCAACATCAAAAAAGTGTATAAACGCAGCTTGCCTATAAGTATTGAAAAGAAAAAAGATTTACTTAATCTTTGCAAGTCAGGAGCCATTCCGAACGAGTTTCATCAATGGTACAAAAGCTTAAATACAAGCAAAACCACCAGAAATAAGGCCCCAGAACCCGATATAAATGATGATTCGGAATCAGATAATGATTCATAAATTTAAAATAAAAATTAAAAATACCAAAAATTTAAAACAAAAAAAACACATGTCCATAAAAAAAAAATGTTATTGCAAAAAAGGTCTATGTCCAAGATGCATTTTATTCTTGTATAAAAAAACAGTTGAATAAATTAAATTGAATTATTTTTTTTGGTTTCATTGTATTAAGAAATACTTTTCCTAACAGATATTAATATCGATTTATAAATCGAAATTATTTAACGACTTTTCAAGTAGACATAAACTTTAAATCTTCATTAACTCCGAAACACAATAATGTGACTTGAGCTCTTTTTGCAGCATACCGACGATATACGAGTAACGAGTATGCTCGGAGAGGGTGAAATGAACTGTAGTCGGACGGAAGTGAAAAAGTAAAAACGTTTTCTAAAATCGAATCGAATCCACCAGTTGGATTGCCTCGAGTGTTTCAATGTTCCAGAGGAAAATGTTGGAATAGCAACACCGTAGGCAACGTGCTAGGAATCGGCAATTGCTGGTATAGAGATAGCTCGTCGTCCAACACAATCAGATGAAAGAGTCGTCATCGTTGTTTTTTTTTTGATATCTGCCCCAAAACCAAAACCCCCACGACTCTTGGATATTTTTGTGTGCTTTCTTTTTTTTTTGGTTCGAAATGAAGCTAAAAATTGGCTTTTCCAAAAAAACAGACTCCAGGGCATAGAAGTATGTTAGGTTGAGTATACTTTATACCGCCGCCGCCGCTGCCACTACCGTCACATGTAGAATGTATGTGACCTTTCCAACCTAAGCAAAGTAAGATGCGGGAAAATCAATGAACTTGCAGCAGGGAAAATTTTTATTCTTGGCACAATCCGAACTCAAGCTGATGCTTTTTCTGTGCTGTGCTTCCAATTCTATGTATATATACCATCAGACTCTGGGCCCTGCTGTCGACAATGAACTTTGCACTTGACTTGAAGTTTCTATGGTGTGTTAGCATGTGTTCTTGAGTTATATTGTGTTGTCACTTCGGATTGAGTCGGAGGAGAATATGTAGATACGGATGTTTGGATGGCATGTGTAGATGGCAGAAGGTAAGTGAAAGTTACTGAAAGCATATGCAAGCAGTTTGAATAATTGACTTATAGTCGTATCGATATATCGAAGTGAATATTGAAGTACCAAGAACTTTTATTTATTTCGATATAAAAAAAAGATATTTGAAGAAGTCTGACCAATACAGTTATCGATTGATTATAAAGACTTTCAACAATGACTCAAACCTGTCTTCTAAAACCAATGGTTCTTCCACTAATTGTTCTTCACCAAAAAAAAAATATTAAAACAGCAAGAATACTGGTGGAGAGAAACTGCATCGTGCATGATCGATAAATTATTGCCTGCCCAGAACTTAGTCTAGCCTGGGCTATTAGCGCAACAATCAGCTATCATAAAGTTCTTATTTTGCATACTTATGGTGTTCCTCTGGCTACTACTTAATTATTCTTGATTTGATTTCCAAGAAATTCTTAGATGACAGGCTTCTAAAATGCAAGTTCCGAAGTTCCGACCTAAAGTGCAAAGCGTCACCATAATACAGTATTACAACCTAGCTCTTTCCTGACGAGGAGAAGGAGGCCTTTTATAACTGTCTGAGTGCAGCTGATATAACACCATGTGGAGACATCATAATGGTAATGGGAGACTTAAATGCCAAGGTCAACAACGATAATGATAGACTCATGCGTCTTATGAAAAACATTATGTTGGCAGCCGCAAAGATAATGTTTTTTGTTATCAACGGACGGTATCAACGGACTAACCAAATTCCAACAAAGTTGACCACTTCCCGATCAGTCGGCATTTTAGAACCAGTCTTCTGGACAGAATAGGGATAGACATGGCAATGGCCCGGAATCTTATGGTTGCAACCATAAGATTACGCACAGGTACGTTTCGGAGATCCCAAGAAAACACCATAGTGCCTAAGTTTAATACAGATATTCTAAAGGTTACCCAAGTCCACCAATTACTATAGGCTTCTTAAGCAATTACTGCTTCCTAGAGCAAATGAAAGAACAAGCAGGATTTCGGACTGAATCTTCCTGTGTGAACGCAGTGGATCATCATCGAACAGTGCGTTAAGTATCGTTAACCACTTCACCTGCTCTTCATCAACTTCAAAGAGGTTTTCGAAGGTGTCAATGGAGAATTTATCTGATTTTTTTTCAGCAGGAGGGGCTATTGATTGCTATATTATCAATTTTACATTATAATGGATCCGAACGTCACGTTCTGTATAGAGGAAGTTTGTCAGAAGAGTTTGAAATCAAAAATGGAGTTAGGGAAAGGTTGTGTACTGTCACCAATACTGTTCCTGTTGCTGATTAGAGGAATTCAGTGGACTCTGCAATTATACATCAAACACCTTGATTACGCGGAACACCATTGGCCATTGGATCATGATTGCAGCACTTCACAACAGGCCAGGAACACATTGACTCTATTATGCGTAGACGTAAGTGGCGGTTAATTGGCCATACGCTTCGAAAGGAAAACTTTTGCATTGTGAGTCACGCAGACAGACATACTTGTCGAAGAACAATCGAAAGAACGGTCAGCTCAACTCAGAAAAGGAGAGATCTGAAAAACGTTTCTAGAAACCGCACGCCAATGCTTGTATGTGTTGAGGAAACTCACGGATATAGTTAGGTCGGAGGACTTATGTAAGTTAGTAAGCAAGTAAATAAGATGAAATATTCGACTGTTACCAGTCTTTTCCATGAACACCGATTGTTTATAATTATTATGATTTAAAATCATGAATATTAAATATATAATTATATATATATATAAATAATATATTTATATATATATATATATATAAACCAGCTTTTTGTGTTCATATTATCATCATAATAATATTTTTATCATAATATTATTATCATTATATTATTATCATAATAATTATAAACAATCGGTGTTCATGGAAAAGACTGGTAACAGTCGAATATTTCATATTAAACAAAGCCACAGCAAGGCACTAAAAACTTTGCTACAATTTGTCTTCTTTGAAGACTTGTAGCAACTATATGATTCACAGTTGCATTTGTAACTCAAAATTATATAGAATCTCGATGTATTCGAGAAATTATGCGTCAAGATAAGGTGTAATGGTCATCTTCTGATGAGCCCAGCCATTACACCGGGGCGAAACGCATAATATGAACACAAAAAGCTGGTTTATATATGAGGCCGCCAGTGCAATAGTGGCGTAACCCACTTTTTTTCAAAAATGAGTTTTTCATGAAAATGGGTCCCTTATAATATCTATTTTAATACAAAAATAGTTTCCGGCAGCTATCTACACTCAAAACCAGATGGCACTCAAAAATGTGTTATTGCATTTTATAATTTGATCATAGTTTGAGTGCAATAGTGGCGTAACCTTCATAATTCTCCTAGAAACTGTTTGCTTCGGTATAGATTGTGACCATTTGCTTTGGTATACATATAATATGGGCGTTAAAAAGTTTACACGTATGTTTGGGAAGAGTCCACAATGTCAAGGGGGCCTCAAGAAATTGGATATTGTTTTATGCAATATTTTAAGAACGTAGAACAGTTTAAAAAAAAAATAATTACGTATTCTGATCAATGTGGGGGCCAAAATAGAAATATAAAACTTTCCCTGTTGTGCCAATTAATGTTGTACCATCCCGATTTTATTGTTAAAGAAATGGACCATAAATTTTTAGTTAGTGGCCATTCCAATTTGCCATGTGATAAGATTTTGGTTTAATAGAGAAGAATAAAAAAAATTAAAAGGATATTTTCGACCCAAATGATTGGGTAAATGTCATTTCCTCGGCCAGAAAGAGAAACGCATTCGAAATTGTGAAAATGACTTCATCTGATTTTTTCCCACAAAATCTCTGGAAGAAAATATCACAAACAGGAAAATGTTCATTTCCAATTCCAAGGTTGAATGGCTTAAAATTCAGTGGTTACATTTCGAAAAAATAAAACATTTTCAATTTTTTATAAGTATTCCAATGAAATTGATGTTTTACTCGAACAGGTAAATGTAAAAAAGAGACAAAATGTAAAAAAGAGACTCAACCAGCTTGAGGAACCTAAAATAAATGATAAAAAAAGAGAGACTTAATAGAACTGCTTCAATTTATACCACCAATCCATCACTTTTTTTATAATAATTTAAAAACGTCAACAGGTGTTCCAATTGAAAAATTTGACGTTTTATCACACTAGGAATAAAATCATTAAAACATAAGTAAAAATGTACACATAATTTTTCGTTGTTAAAATATTGAACTATGAAAGAAATTAAAAAATAATATAATAAATTTGGCGTAACCTTTCCTTTTTCTTTATTTTTAATGAAAACCATGAATGCAATAGTGGCGTAACCCAATTTTTTTTCCAAAATAATGTTGAATTTAAAAAAAAGAAGCTTGCCCTACAAAGTATGTCCTTTTTCAAACTCTTCTACGTTTTTAGATTAATCAAAAATGTCAAAGGGAAAATATAAAAAATGTTTAAAGAAACTCTGTTTCTTAAATCTCTCGTAACTCTAAAGTGAATTTTATGGGTTACGCCACTATTGCTCTCACGGCCTCATATATATATATATATAAATATATTATTTATATACATATATAATTATATATTTAATATTCACGATTTTAAATCATAATAATTATAAGTAAATAAGAGTACTGAGGAAAACTATTCCAAATTTTTCATTAATAATAAAACTGTTTTTAAACATATAGAATTGAAATACTCTTAGACAAAAATGTGTAAAACATATGTAACTCGAAAAATTGTGATGAATAAATTTTGACATTAATTTTTTTTAATTTTCTTTAATCAATTTTCAACAGCATTCAAAATAATTAAACGAAAAATTCACAGAAGAAGCTCCTAAGAGAATACAAATAATTTTCTCAAAGAATTACGTTGTCTCACTTAAAGTTAATTAAACTTATTCCAACTGACAGATTGATTGTGAAGCAAAGCATACAGTGCGCCACCATAAGCTATATAGTAAGTACTTGCTTTTCGGATCATTGATAGAATTTATTTACGTACTGCCAAAGCTAAACAGAGCCAAGTGAGCCAGACAAACGCGCCGCGTCGGCTGCCGCGCGCCACCGGACCACGACACGCACGGTTTTGTGCCAATACTTGCTTACCCATCATATAGATACTTTTATATTTTCGGTTTAAAATTAATGAAATTCTCACTGGGTGCAAAAGATATGCAGATGCAGACAGATAGATAGATAGGTAAATAGTATAGATGAATATCTATGCATTAAATAGACAGACACACCGGCCATCATTATTATGTAATGTAAAAAGATAGAGGGACATTTATGGGAACTGTAGAGCAACAACGTTTCGAAATTTATCTATCCATCGTTACGAATAAGCTTCAAAGTCGCACATTTTGGGAAGAAGAATCGGATCCAATTAAAAGCAATGCCAACAATGTCGAGTGACTTCGATCAAAAAAACACATCCTATCCTCGGAATAGGTTAATGAAATTCGTAAGTGATTAATGGTGATTTTTACTTGTGCTCTACAAATTCGATAATTCAAGAGTCTTTAATACTGTATAAAGTATCTACGTTTACCTATAGATACCTACTCCGGTGGTATACACTTTGAATAACAGAATTGGGGACAGAAATATGTTTAGGAACATAAAAGTAGAATCACTTCTTAGTTTGAGTATATAGCATTCTAGCATTTATATTAAAAGTTAATAGGGAATCAAAGCTATTCAAACAAACATAAGATTGAATACACTCAGAAATGTCAGGAAAGAGTTTGATAACTCATTTAAAAGAAGCACAAAAAGTTAGGGCCATAAGTAACATCCTTGTGGTACCCCAGAAAATACCGCTCCTAATAAAAGGGTATCATAAGATGTCAATAAAACATGCAAATCAATATTTCATAACATATTTCAGGTCTCTCCAACTTTTCCAGAGTTGTGTTGATTCCTTTTCGACCGTTCTGCAGCAAATGCTTCTACTATAGGTCAGCCCTCTCGTCTTCCTGTCCGCGAAGTTCCATTGCATCACTTGACTTGCAATAGGAGTCTAGATCTGTCACACCTACTTGCGTCCTTTTCTGCTTCTGAAGGCGTAATTTTACGTACCAGCCATCCCGGGTCATTTCCATATCTGCACCTCATCTGTTTCGGACATTCTCAAAGCTGCTGCTGTACCGTACATTTTCTGTTCAAATATGGTCCTGGTTTCTTCTATAACGAGGCGGTTAATACTGCAGAAATCAACAAAGCATTTGGCATTGTCGTTGTTGCTGTTGTCATTACATGCTTGTGCCCACCGACCGACCTTGGCATTCAAGTCTTTCATTAACATTATAATGTTCACACGTGGTGTATCTTAAGCAGCACTCAGCCAGTTATAAAAGAGCTTTCAGAAGCCTGTCATCTACAGGCTCCCAAGCAGCAATCCAAATCCATACTCCCCTGGGCTTCCCGAGCCTTACTTCGTTGACTCCTAAAATATTCATCTTATGCTGCATGGAGGAATCTGGAAAAATATTCGAAGTGTTGTTGTTCCTTATCCGAGGTTCGTTGCGGTCAAAATTTCTGTTACGAAGGTTTCTAACCGATCCTAGAAAACTATTCCTTGCACTTGTTACATGAGCCTCTACGTACGTGATTGTTATATCTCCACTAGGACTACTTCATCGTGACTAATTGAAGCGCGACTGGATCAGGCCAAGTTCTGGGAAGTCAATAGTTTCCCAATCAGGCACATAGCGGGTTGCCCCGTCGTCATTTAAATCAGTCATATCTATAATCGCTAGACATGGAGTGTAGGTATACAAATAAATGTAGATCTAAATTTTTTTTCTTCCTGCTTCACTTTTTTGTCTATATTTTGATTATTTTCCAATTGAAAATGTACGGAATGGATTTTAAAATAGGTGAATGGATTTTTCAGTGTGCTTAAGAGCGAGTGTGTCTCACGTCAGAAACCAAAAAAAAAAAAAACGAGTTCAGGGTAGATATTTATTGAACTAAAGACTCAAGGACGCTCATGAAACACTTTATAGTAGGTATTTCCGAAATTAATTAATTGAAAAGAAAAAACAAATATAGATCTGAATTTCTTGTTTGATGCCTTTTAATAATGACTGTGTGTCTATTACTTCATTTTATTTCGGGTAAATAAATAAAAATATCGATCGGATTTGTGAAAACATTGATTAATGGATTTTGATTTTAAAGAAAATTCACGTGTTGATTTAGCAAAGTTATTAATGGGTAAAAAATATTCAATCAAAATATTTCTGACATATCTCCTGTTATATATAAAATATATGTAGGTTAGTGTTTCAAGGTCTTTAGGTAGAAAATTAGAATTAGAATTTTCATCAATTTTGAAAACATGCTTAAATCTTTAACTAGTTCATTGCCTTCGTTCTCCAAAAATTTAATCATATCATGCCAATTTAAGAGGTAGCAAGCATACCAAACTCACAGAACTTTAAGCAATCCTTATCGAAAATTAATCATTACACCCTCATTACGCTTGCAACATCAGTATCATAGTACTTCCTTCCCGTTCCAATTCTCATATAAATAATATAACCTAACAGAATAACCTTTATTACATCAAAGGTGTTTACAAGCAATTCACACTGTGTGAAATTGCTTAAGAAAGCATTCGAGCATGTGTGAGCCCGATAAGAAAAGCAACATACACAGGAATAAACCTTCCTCCGGAACGAACTTCCTTCTTCTCTGACAAACAAGGTGCCACAAGGACAAACTCATTAAAGGCATAACGCAAAATTTGCTGATTTAGCCACCTCTCCCTTCCCTAGGAAACTCTTCCAAGCCCCAAAACTACCTACAATGTTTTTTTTTTCGAAAAGGTGTAAGTATAATATTGAGATCAAAGATTTGCTCCCTCTCCCCACATCCAGACACAGAGAGAGGTGGATGTTGTACATGTGTTTTTCTGTTGACTGCTTCAGGTTTTCTTGCAACATTAAGCAATTCA
Organism: Syrphus vitripennis; assembly: GCA_958431115.1. Taxonomy (NCBI): domain Eukaryota; kingdom Metazoa; phylum Arthropoda; class Insecta; order Diptera; family Syrphidae; genus Syrphus; species Syrphus vitripennis. Next base: position 8,461,410 of record OY288108.1, on the reverse strand, counting down.
TGGTAATGAATAAAAAAGGTTGTTCGGTGGCAATAAACTGAGCAATAATCCTTATCGAGACGCAGGCATACACCCATCATCATCATCATCGTCATCGTGTGGCATCAGGTTCAGGTTCAATTTTGGTTCAGGAACAGAATCGGGAACGGGATGTGATGAAATAAAATGATTTTTGGTGAGATTCTCATCATTATCCTTGGCTGAGTGCACCCGAAACTGTGCTGTTGCTGTTCTGGTGCCTGGACCAGAAACTTCTGGAACAGATACTGCAAATAAAATTCACGCAGTAAAAATATTATTTCTCTGGCACATGATGGGTTATGGTGTGGGAGCAGCAATGGCGGAAGGGGGGGGGGGGTGATATAATATTATAACGGTGGATATGTGCGGTGCATTCATGCGACAATCGATGATGGCGACAACGAACAGAATATAGAACGGCATAAGCGATGGCGCGAGAGACGACGCGACGTAAAGTACGGTAGACGTTGCACGGTGGATGGCGGCATAAATTCCATTACAAGCCTAGCGCCAGGACCTATTAATCCCATAAATTACTTCCAATCCATTACACCAGCTGATTGATGATTTTTTATGGTTTTTACAGGTGCAACGTGCAAATAATTTCAACCGGAATGAACAGTAAATGCTGCGGTAGAAGCGCAAGTAATTTATGACCCCCCAAAGGACATTTTGCACTTCATTGTTTGAATGTGCAAACGGTTGGAAGAGACGTGGATACAGTCCAGGAGTTTTACGACCAAATATATATTTATTCATTCATTCATTCATTCATATTGGAAGTGAATGGTAAAAGTAGTGAAAAGTAGAAAATGGAGGTTGGTTGGATGGTTGGTTGGTTGGCTTGTGATGTAGGACAAGTATTGAACGGATTGTTCTCTTTATTTTCGATTTTAATTGAAGAGCTTGATTTTTGAAAAAGATATATTTGGGGATGAATTTCTATAGATGTACAGTTACAGTAATGAACAAATAACAAAATATGATAGCTTAGAGAGTGAGCTTTTAATTTGGCATCACTTTTTTAATTGGCGGCCATTTTAACAGCTGTTAATTGGTTTTGAATATCCGAGCATCAAAATGGGTAGGAAAAATTGAGGAGGGTAAAGCATTCCACATTCATGTGGTGCGGCTAAAGAAAGATTATCTGTACTTAACAGTGCGTCCAAAGTTGGGCTCAAAGGTGAACTGATGGGCATTCCTAGCGGTGCGAGTATAACGGTCGAATTGTTTAAGGGGTGGAATGTAACTGGCTATTTTAAAAGAACACTAGCGCCAGTTTCCATCATGAGTAGTTTCAATCAAAATAAAAGTCATCATTCTTACCATTACAACTTCCTTCATCCACTTCTTCAAATGAAGTCATACAATTTACATAGAATAACAAAAGCTCGTCCTCTCGCACCTCCGCAATTATGTTTTAATTAAATTTAATCTTCTTTAGGCAAATTGTAAACAACGGCGCCAAAAAATTAAAACACCAAACTATATACATAATTTCCGGATGGCAACAAAGTTTAACAAAAAAAAAAAGTATAAAATTTGAATTTTCCTCGCTTAAACAAATTTCCATAAAAATCTTTTACACATCATTTTCCAGTTTTCTCCCTTGCGTAAAGATTTTAGACGCCAAATATTTACCAAAGGATACCCATCTGCATCCTGGTGAAGTTCTATTGTTTCTTTTCACGGTGCGGCACAGCACCACCACGATGGAGAAACAAAACTTCACGGTCGTCCAGTCTTAATCACCTCGTTAATTAAATCAGTTCTCCTGCATTGCGTATACCTTCAAGGACACCATCGACTCGCACCGCCATCCACAACCGTGGTCTTTTATTTTTACACAGGAGTGTGAAACGAAGAATAACTCATAATCGCCTTCTACTATATATTGTCGGTAGGTATTGTGGGGTTGCTACTTTTTTGTTCAATCTTATGATGAACAAAAATTCTTTTCTTGTAAAACCTGACAGGAGAGAAACCTTAAACCCTGCTCAACTTTTTTTTTTGTTGTCTACAGGATCAGATAAACACTTTTGTCATAAAACTTTTAGATAGAAAGGTAGCACTGGCCAAAAAAAGAAAAGTTGATAAAAAAGCAACAATGAAAACACAAACAGGCAAACAAAATCCGATGGAAAAAGGATACCATTTTTTTTGTTTTCGTCAGGAACGCGAGCGGTTTTATCTCTCAGGTTGCACTTAAGTTGCTTAGTTCTTTTACTTGAGTCCTGATCCATTTTTATCTTACGCTTGAATGCGAGTTTAAAATAACTTCTTTTTTCCCTGTGACCAGTTGTGTAGAGAAGAACGGGATTTATACGTACGTATATAAACCGAAGGTATTTACCATAGAAAAGCTCTTCGGTGTTATATTATACAATGTTATGCAAAAAAAAAAAAATAGGAAGAAAGAACGCTTTAGCTGCAGGATTATCGTTCGGTGTTATACCGGATGACGAGAAATACCACTTAGCAAGAGATTTGCACTGAAGGTATAGTTTAGAGAGAATAAGTGGATGGAAAAGTTTTTAATTAACATTTCCTTTATGGTGATGCCATCATAGAACGATGGAGGAAAGACTTTTATTTTTTTTAAATAAACTTTATAAAAGCCGCATATCTAACAATGCTTTTTCTAAATTGGCTCAGGGTTAAAGGTGCGATGTGAAATTTTGCAGTTCAATGAAACGTTGAGATGGAATGATTAAAATCAAATGTTAAATAAAAGCTCTATAAGGGGAATATTATTTTTTTTTTTATAATTTGCGCGCGCTCAAGGGAATTTTTGGTGTACTACCCTTTATATGGATATCGTGTCTTATATCTATGTCCTTTATAATTCACATTATTTTGTTCATTGTCATATTTGTTGGACATACTAGTATTTACTCAATCACAATGTTGTTAGTGTTATGCCTGAACAACATGTAATGATTAAACCAGCGGCCCAACAATGATCAATGATAATGGAATAAGGACATGACATAGAACTACGGCAGGGATCGAACCTGTGACCATGAGGTTGACAGGCGACCACGCAAACCATCGCGCCACGACCAACCCCATATATATAATATAGGTTTAACTTACCATGAAAATATCAGGACTAAATACAGCTTGACTAAAGAAGTTGTTTGAATAAGTTTAAAATCTTCAAGGATATCCGAAAAATATTAGATTTTTTAAGGTGGTAGCGCTTTAAATTTAATTTTGATTTTTGTAAATTGAACATTCTTAATTTCTAAATCTGATGCATCCACTAAAAAAAATGTGATTTTGTTTTGAATATATTGTTTTCTCTAGTTATTTATTTACTACTTGGTAGTAAGGCACCGAAAGTGGCCGCGTCTCATACTCACAGTTAATTCGCGTTTGTTGTATTATTTAAAAATATTTTGCATCAGGGTCCAGAAAATTCGCAAACACTAATGTATTTTAATACTAAAAAGTCTAAGTGCTAAATGATGGAATTTAAAAATTTTTGTAAATAAATTTTGTCAAAAAAAAAGCCAAAAAATGAAGTTGTGTGAAAAATAGTTCAAAATAGTTCTAATAGTTCAAAGGATAATGTCCTTATTATGAAATTGCGTTTTTTTTCTAAAACTAAGAAATTTGTTATGTAATAAAAATGTTTTTTCTATGAATTAAAATAAAAAAAAAATTAATTTCACATCAATTATTATCAATTCAAAAATTAGAATTTCTTTTCAGAAAAACAATAAAAAAAATCGATATTATCGGTGACTGTATCATCTTCTTGAAACTTAAAAGCAGAACATTTAAAGTTACGGGGAAGAAAGATGGAACCCAATTCCTGTGATTTTTATCAAACTTGGTTAAAAGCACCATTAGGATTGCCCCTAAAACTATACCCAACGGTATACAGCTTGAAATGTTGCGGTCAATTTTTTAATGCAAGAGGTCCTATATAGTTTCATCTATTTTATTTGAATAGTCTCATGTAATAAAGTCGTGCATTTTATTTATTATAGACTTTTGATAAATAGCTGACATCTATAAACATTAGTACTCTTTCTCATGGCCAAAATTCCGAGTATTATGTATATTAAACAAAACATCCCTTGTCATATATTTCCTGTACATTCGCTTTGTCTTTATTTGATTATCGATAAAATTTATCCATTTTAAACCTTTTGAAAAATTAGCCATATTTATTGTTTTTGTCGGAAGAAATTCATGAACCATTTGTTTTGTCCAAAAATCGGAATCTAGATAGTATCCATTGATTTTCATAATCATAATAGTTACGCACAAAAAATTTCTGTGGCAAACACAAAATTGAAATCTCCATATTGTAAGAAACATGTTCCACATACGCCATGTGACCCCAATTTGTACTTCCTCAGTAGGGTTGCCTTTGCGCGTCAATACGTCAATTGTAATTTAAGCTTTGTTTATAGTAACTAGATCTATACACAATAGTTATCACCTATTGATGGGATCACAAACCTATCTTACAAATTCGTAAACAATATTTTTTTTTATTTTCAAAATTAGAAACTCGTAGTTTTGCTTTAATGCTTTGTAGGAAACGCTTTCCATTAAAAATATTTGGTTCCTTCTCGAAACCGGTTCTTACTATTTTTCAAAAGAAATGTATTCAGTATTTGGAGGAAACATTAATTTTACTTCACCTCCTTAATCAATATCTTCATCCCGAATGAATCATGGAATTAATGGAACATAAAATATGGGTTGAGTAAGTGTACTATATGATACTTTAAAATTAAGTATAATGTAATCAATTATGACAAATGTCCTAACACCTAAAGATCTTTTTGTAAAAGTGTCACATATATTACCTCTCTCCTCTGTTCTGTATATCCATCTTCTGAGCAATCGATTTATCTATCAATGACCTTTACTAGTTCAAACAAACTTTTTCCCCAAAACTCAAAAACGACAAAATTGTTGTATTTCACACTTTAGCTACCTACCTACTTTACAAAAAGAAAAAAGAAAACACACACATACACCGTCTGTAGATGTTTTCAAGTGCTGGAAAAATATTGAACTTAAAAGTTTCCCTCGAGTGGATATATGGCTAGATAGATGTTTTTGAAGGACCTAACTTTTGACATGACACGAACACCGGCACAGAAAAGTACTTCTCTCGAACATTATACGTTCGATGACCATCCGTGTCATCCTGCAAATTCTAAAAAAAAACTGTCAAAAGCTAAGCAAACACCACCAGGGACATTTTAAAAGAAAAATAAAAACGAATATAGTTTAAACACACACCCTCCTCAAGAGGTATCCAAAAAACTGACGTGTTCCACTCTCCGGAAATGCATTGTAAAATTCTTTCAATAAAACTTTCATCTTTAAACACCACAAACGAGGCGCATCACTCAATGTCCTGAGTCCTGCAGATATAACTCGCCATCAGGAGGGGGAAAACCCCTCAAAAACTAGCAATTAACTTCCATAGAAAAACCATTTTTTCATGACCAGGACGAGGACCACCCATTAAAGATCCATTAACTGTGTTTGAACGAAAAACAAGCATCATCCACAGAACACAACCCACAAGGCATTAGCACTTTTCCGCTCAACAAAAACAATAACAACAAAAAAAGTTCCATCAAATGTCAATCTTTGGTTTGTTGCCCCAAGGGGAAATGAACGGAGGGTTGAAATGCCCTCAATAGGTCTCTTCTACTATTCTACCTATATATAGATAAAAATAGAGTACCCCCACATAACATCCACATACTGCCATGTGGTGGTAATAAATACGACTGGACAGCAGCGGCACAAGGTATAAAAGGTGAACCTGGACAATGATGCAGCTTTATGTGCATGTAACGTCCACTCGGTGCTGTGGTCACAAGGAAATCAAGTGCTGTCCAGGATCAAATATTTTGCCAGCCGTAATGGGTGAAAAAGCCTGTGTGCACAAAATTCAGCTTGGCCAGGAAGTACAATTGCAATTTATTGCCGGGCACTCACTTTGAATGTTGAGGTCATCTATATGAAGTGAAAAGGGGGGGAACCCGATGGACAGACGGCTAAAGGTTGGCCTTGTGGAAATTGAATGCTGATGCTGCATTTATCTACATATATGGGGGGGGGGCCTTGTACAGGTAGGTTGGCATTTGTGCTTTGAGTTCAAAGAGTGAGGTTTGAGGAATAAAATTGGCGTTACCGGGTGCAAATAATTGACGATAAAGTGAATGGCCATTGGGTTTGGTTGTGGGATATGCAGTCATTTGAATTTTATTTGAAGGCAAATTGCATTATAACATCATGGATCGGTTTACCTATATGAATTATGCTAGGCGGGGTACATGAAAGTGAAAGATTGGATAATAATTTTCTCGGATTTATTGAATTTGATGTTGTCAATGATTTATTTGGCTGATTTCATAGGACAATGAGCAATTTAAATATTCATAATTGAGAGTTTTCCTATTTAGAAAATGGCCTGCAGGTATTTTGAGAAATTGAAATTTTCCACTTTAAAATGTAGGTTCGGGATTAAAACAATGCAAACTAAAGAAGTGGAGGAAAATTATTTCGAATTTCTCGTATTCTATTTTTATGATTCAGTTATGGATTAGTGTTTATTTATCCCCACAAAAAGTATCAATGAGTGAGCATAGGAAAATTCTTTGAATCCTCAATTGTATGTTGGCCTCACATCCAGAAAAATCATTAGGCAGTACATCAGTCAATGGTGACCACTATGGGGCCATGACTACTGACTTTTTCGTTCGTTGACTTTGTAGCATCTTGTTAGAACCATTTCGCCAGGAACAATTACTAGGTTTCAATAATTGGTTCAACAGAAAACTCAGTAAGGGCTATCCTAAACAAATTCTCTCCTTTAAAAATTCTCTTCTTAAAGAATTAAAAATACTAACATTTTTCCACTGCACCTTGTATGCTCAAATTAGGCATATTAAAATGATAGCTCAGTTTCCATGCATTCCCGATTTGAAAAACTATCATTGGAAACTTGGTTGATAGAGAATTTATTCAGTTTACTTTGCGTTCACATGAATTGATTTCTATTATCAAGGGAACATATGATGGATCCAAACGTTACGTTTTGAATAAAGAAAGGTTTGCCAAAGGACTTTGAGATCTAAAGTGAAGGGAGATAAGGCTGTATACTGTCACCTATACTGTTTCTTTTTTGGTAATTAGTAATGCACGGCACGCAGCTATTGTCGATTGCAATCGGAGGAATTCAGTGGATTCTGCAATCATACCTACGCAGATGACGCATGCTTACTCTCTCATGGGATCATGGATCTCCATCAAATGCCAAAGAAAAGTAGAAGCAGAAACCGTTGGGCTAAAGAACAACAAGGCAAACACAAAATGGAATGGATGGAAAAGTACATATTTCTGAACTGCTAGTTGAGATGGTCGAAAATTTTCAATACCTTGAGAGAACTGTCCTTAAAGATATCAGAACTGAACAACATATTAACTTAACAGTCGTATCAGAAAAGCAAAGGCTGTGTTCGGAATGCTGTCTAAAACATGGAGAAACAACTCTATAAGCTCAAAGTCCAAACTACGACTGTTGCTCTTTAATGTTTGAGCTGTACTTCTTTACGGGTTCAGCACTTCGAAAATCACAACTGTTACCACTAGGGTTCTGCAAACATTCGTAAACAGATGTCTACACAACATCTTGTGGATTTTCTGGCATATTTCCAGTGATAAACATCATACTAGAACAGGTCAAGTCCCATTGACTCTATCATACAAAAACACAGTTATTGACGCAGTGGCAGTGGATTGGTCATACGCTTCGAAAGGGTACCGAGTCCATTGCAAATTCAAGTGATGCAATAGAAACCTCACAAGCAAGCAGGTAGACAAGCTGACTGAGCTAGAAGCACTTGGCGAATAACGGTCGACAAAAAATCATTACAAACGGGGATGAGTGAATCTCCAGGAACCCTGTACCTCGTGAGGGAAAATTAACGAACATAGTAAGTCCGAGGACCTTAGTAAGTATGTAATTTGGAAGACAAGAACTCAAACGTACACTTTCTTCCAACATGGTGTTTTATGATTCCATTTTAAATCTTTCCCGTAAAAATAATAACAACAAATGGGTAAAAATTACATCGGCAATAAATCCAGGAAACAAAAAATTAGACACGAAGTTCTACTTATTTTCAAATTATAGTCGTCAATCAATGTCAAAAATGAAAGCACACCTAAAACTCGACAATTTGCTGATGCCAACACGTCAAATTAAGAAAAAAAGGATATCCGTCCAACCCTTTTTCACCCTTTTTGCTGAAGTATATAGGTACAAAAAAAAATTAAAAACACCGTTCCTTTAAAACAAAAAAAAAAGAGCAAAAGAAATTAAAAGCGTTAGAAATGGGTATTTTTACTCTTATTACAAAAATTCATCATAAATGAATGTCCGCTAAATGAGCTATACGGTTGCCTTTGTACCTTTATAAGCACAAGCGAGGTATGCCACCCTTGTTATTGATAGCAATACTGTCTCTTGCTCTGCCTGATGCCTTCAAACAGTATGAGAAACTTCATCAATTCTCCGTCCATTGGCCATCAATAACGCGCACAAGAAACCTTACAAATCCAATTGAAGAATCGTTTCATGACATTTTTGTAAAGGATATCCATAGAGCTTATAGAGGACAAGATACCACCTCTTCGAACATCTTTCTATACTTTACCAGAAGACGTGTCAGGACGAAGGACGAAGGAAATAACAACAACTGACAAAAACCTTGATGAATAGGTAGATCTTCTTTATATATACGTTATACGCAGTAAAAATATCGGAATCGTTTATCATTACGGTCGGTCGGTCCTTTCTCATAATACCTTTATTTAATCTTAGAAACAAGCTCATTAAGCCCGCTTTTTCGCACAACCCGTCAGATACAATCGCGAAGAAGACATTGATTGGTGGGTCAAAAGTATATACGCTTTTCATTATAGAGTTTCCTAACCATAACCATTACAACAATACAGCTAAGCAACACTATAAAGTGGGTATGATGGGCTCTCAAGGGTTCCAGGTTATTTCTCAATGAAGACTTGGCGAAGTGGGTATCACTTTGTCCTGATGATGAATAAATTCAATAGGAGGACTTTAAGCGACATTTAATCCTTTGGCCATTCACCGATAGATGTTTGATGGGCACGTTTTTGCACCAAAATAAATACAATGAAGAAGCAGAAGCGTTTAAGAACCGGTTACATTGTTCTCGGGGACGTTTTAAGACACCAATCTGTCAAAGTAATTGATTGCTATCGATTTGTTTTTTTTTTTTGCATAAGAATGGGGGAGGGTGAGAATAATAGTGCGTGATTCAGATAAGGGTGATGTTGTCCTATGTAATCTTAGCAAACTAATTAGTTTATTGTGTGGGAGCTCATTACAGATGCGAAATTTGGAGTTGTTTGAGGAGTTACAAAGTAAATTGTGGTTTTTAAAGTACCTACATAGCTAATAGTTTTGCTTTTAATCAAGGGGGATGTTATACTATCTTAAATTGAGTAATGTCGTGAGATTTGTTATTCAGCTGTGATTAGTAATAAGAACGTGATATTTATTGAATTAAATGAGGTGAATTAGCCAAGATAGGCTACTGGGAGGAGTTATTTATCGACTCTTGAAAGTGCTAGGTAACTGATGAGACTAGAACACAATGTACATTTTTGGGTACTATAAAGGCTAAGGGAAGAAAACTGTCGATTAAAAATATTGAATTCAATTGCTCAATTTTCAACTGGAAAAACGATTTTGGTTCTATATGATACGTACTACTTTTTTTTGTTGTATTTGAAAATTTGGGAATGGATCAATATTCTGGTTTAACATCTCTGCCCCCCCCCCCCCACACACACAGAAATTAAGATTCGTCCAAAAAATTCCATACATTTTAAATAATGTACGAAATTAATAAATCCAGTATAACTAAAACTTCGATCACACTACATTTATTTAAAACATTTTCGGAACTTTGGTTTTTTTATTTCAACAAATTTTAAAAAACATAATATTCTAAACCACAATTTTGAAACAAGCTGAACTTCGCCCACAACCCTAAAAATATGTTGGGTATGTGATAGAACACAATCTTGTTATAGCCTACCTGAACTTGTATGATAACTATCTCGAGAACCGATATTAGCAATTTATGTTTAGTTTTGTTTGGCATTTATACATTTTTACCGATCTCGATGCCGATTTTCATAAGAGAACATTGTTTAGCGATGAAGCACCAGCGATGAAGTGATCGAAAATTGGACCTCCAAATAATTTTTTTTTTTTTTTGATGTACAAATCCCCGCTTAGTTGCACCTCGCTTAATTGAACATCCCGTTTAATTGACCGACAAAATAGCGTTCGAAAATTTCCCGTATTAGAAGCATAGCTTTTTAGATGGTTAATTAAACCCCGCTTTATTGAATTACTCGCTTAATTGATCATTAAAATATGCAGATGGAAAACTAAATATATGGAAATTTTTCGGATAATTGGACACACAAAAAAATTATAATGAAACAAACCTAAAAATAAAATTCAGTTATTGGAAGCACTTAAATTGGCAGCAGTGCTCGCTGAATAAAAAATGACAGCTAGCTATTGTTTGTTTTTGTCATACGAAATTTCAATGTTGGCTGCCGGCGCGGCGGCGCGTTTATTTTGACAATAATAAACATAAATAAATAAAAATGAGTGGAAAAAAGTACACAAGTTTATCAATTAAACAAAAACTAAAAATTATAAATGAATCGAGAGAAAAAAATAAGACTGAATTGTGTGCCAAATACAAATGTTCCCTCAGCACGCTGAATCTGCAGATTTTGAAGGTGCTGACGATTTTTAAATTCTATTCTCCCTAATCTAATATCAAATTATACTGCCAGTGATATTTTCAACGTCGATGAGTCAGGCCTCTTCTATAAAGCCTTGTCAACATCAACTCTAACAAAAACAGGAGCCGATGTCCGATATTTTATCTTTTAGTTGACCGACTCGTTCAATTATACGGGTTTCGCTTAATTGAACGGGTCAGTCAATTAAGCGGGATTTCGTTAATTGAACCACCCGGATAATTGACCGAAAAATCGGACAAAATGGTCAGTGCAATTAAGCGGGGAATACTGTATACAAAAGTTATACACCACTAAAAAACACTTTACCGACACACGATTATGCACATGAACATATATGTACCTACATACCTTCCACAGATAAAAATTGAAAAATTCTGTGCCCATAGACTCCACAGGTTTTTTTTTCCTCAATTACCACCGATTTAATCATGTTCGCAGTATTTCCATATATTCCACAACAATCAGTGTAATATTGAATAAAATATTTATGAAAAAAAATTAAATAAAAAGCATTCAGTGAGTACCTATACCCATGTTTTCATAGGTACCTATAAACTATATCCACTTGGTAATTAATTTATTTTTGGAAATTTCCAAACCCTAAATCACGTACTCTGAACAACAAACATGCCCCGTCTGTGGTTTCTCCGATGCGTGTCTCATCTGCTGCACCTATATGCATCATTCGTGGAATTTGTGTATCAGTATCGCTCGGATGCAATGAGTCCTGGGATATGGTGCAAGATACGCTTCCACTGGACTGTTCTTTTTTGTATAGATGTATCTATCTATATACTGTACTATTCTATCCATTGTGAAGTTTCACGTCTAAATATCATTGTGTCTGGCCTTATTTTTAGACACACGGCACGCATTTTTCTGCGCTCTCCTGGCTGATGCGCGGTCCAAGACTAAACAAAGCAAAAACCATTTCCCCATACGTGCCAACAAATTGTTTTATCTCCAATGGAAAAGAACACTCCATATGATATACTGCACCGTATCATCGTGAGTCGAGGCAGGTGCAGTAGGTAGCGCTGGCTAGGCAATACCTCCTCACAAATAAAATACGCACGGTTGAATGAATGAAAAGTGCTGTGCAAATAAATTTGTAAAATCGCTCACGATACTGGGTAAAGAGTGTTTAATTAAAGCTTAAGTCAATCAAGCATTGACTTTTAATGGAAAAGGTAGCTGAATAAACGGTACTGATATAATGCTTTTCTCATTAATTTATTGAAGTGTTTGCTCAATTATTAAAGAAGCCAAGAGTATTTGCTCCAATAAGAAAATTGTTACTGGAGCAAATTTATTTATTGGAATATTTTCTCCAATATTGAAGAAGAAGTGAGTGTTTGCTTCAATCAGAAAATCGTTATTGGAGCGTGCTGATATGTATTTTATATGTACTTATCATAGTATTTTTTTAAATATTAAAAAAGCAGAGAGTATTTGCTCCAATAACAAAGTTTTTATTGAATTATCCGACTTTAATCACAGTTTTACTGGTCGAATCTAATAAATTACCAAAAATGTTGAAAAACATTAATGTCGATAATGTAGTTTTTTTTTGCACAGTACCTACTGTTTATGTGAATTTAATTGGATTTCTTATTAAGATACAATTTACGAGATTGGTATTTTTTGTTTGTTGGCAACAGCATCGTGCGTTTCTTTAATTTTATTTTATTTCATTTTTTTGCATCACTTCTTTAATTGAATTAATATATAGGTATTAGATGGGAAGATTAAACTTGATTTTGAAAATTTTAATTGTTTCTCTGATGATTATTGAGAGACGATGTTTTTGTCGTTTTAGTCGACGTGTTTTGTCGTCACGTTTCATGTTCAACTTCAATATTGGATGGTAATTGGCCAAATGACATTTCCTTGTTGGCGCGTGGCTCTACTTTTTTGCTTGATTTTACTGTTTTTTTTTATTCTTCAACTTCTTCGTGTAAATATTTATAAATTTAATTTTTCAAAGTTCAAAGCATACATTTTTTGACATCTTCCCTCCTTCTCAATGTCTCTGCTCTGTGTTGAGTGGGGATGGGAAAATAAATATATTTTTTTTTTCTTTTTCATAAGAAAACCGCAACCTACTGCAGGGCATTTACTTTTTTTTTTAATTTTTCAATTTCACCCAACCAATTTCTTGATGTCCTTCTTCATCCAAAAGTCCTTTTCTATAATTTTTTTTTCCATTTTTCCAAGTGGAGACTGAAAAAAAAAAAATAATCCAAACAAACAGAACGCAGAGGTGAAGAAATCTCACGCCAAACAAAACGAACATAACCAACGCGCCGCTGGCGGCTATACCAAGAAAGATGAAAAAAACCACCACCGACACCATCCTGCGATATCCTTGAAAGTGTCACCGACACTCAGGCAATTATCTTAGGTGTAAAAACAAATTTAATAAAAAAAAGACGAAAACAAGAATGAAATTAATTTTTTCCTCTGCACTCAAGGGGCCACAACAACTCCCCATATAATCCCCATCCCCATCAAGGTCCTTGAAATAATTGCCCAGGTCCTGTGATGTGGCTGCTGCTGTATACTCTGCTGTTGCTGCAGGTGAAGGTAAAATAAGTTCTCATGTAATTAAAACCGCAATCAGGGACTCCAGGAGTGTGTTCACTTATTTATTTTGTCTTTTCCTTTCCTGCAATTGCACTTTCAATGAGCAACAATTAAGTTCATTTACTCTAGGAGTCCTTTTTTGTGTTTATACCTATCCTGTGTGGATTTTCAAAATTTTTTGCAACTGGAAGAGTGGAGGTAAAGAGAAAGGGAGTCTAAATAACTTAAGTAGAGATATATGACAACAAGGAGAAAAAAAAAATCCTTACGAGAATTGCCGAGGGAAATATCTTCCCGGGTCCTCTCTTGTAGATTTAGATTGACGATATAACAACAACAAAATTACGATGACGAGGACGACAACGACAACGGTATACCAAACCAATATACCACATTCCTACAGCAGTCCTTTGTCATATGTAAAGACGACGAGAGTCCTTGACGCACACGTTGACTTCATGTGTGGCTATAATTTCTCGAACAGAGGAGGAATGTTACAAAAATAAACTCACGACTCATGAAATCATTTTGGAAACACAACTCCCCATTGCAATTTCTGTGGAGTATAGAGAGAGACTATAACATTGGCGAAGTGGCTCGGGGAATTGCTGAAATGACTTGTGTGTTGTTTTTAAGTGAAGTCATACCTACATTACCTACAACATAATAATATGAAGGTGGGTATAGAGAGCATTCTAACATAATGTATAGCTTTTGATGTTTATACGGAAGAGGTATGGTGCGAATGAAATATTGTGGCTCGACGACCGACCGACGCGTCGTTGAAACAGCCTGTGGGATATGGGAATATAATGTGACTTCTGGAAAAGGTGATATCATTTCAACAGCTTTTCTATATAGGTTAGCTTTGCTGTGTATTAAAGTTGACTTTTTTAAAGGACTTCTAACAAATTCAGAGAAATTATACATTTTAGTCAGTGTTCACTTTTGTGGGATTAGGATAGGCCACCCAGAATGGGAACCGATTATTAAAGAATTTCTAAGACCGAAACTTACAAAGATTCTTGGTGGTCTTTCCAGTAAAAAACATTATTTGAAAATTCTTTTTAAAAAAATAAAATTGAATATACCAATTTTAACATTAAGCAGCTTTTAAATGTTTCCTTTTAGAAGTTGTTTCTAGTTTTTCCCATTAAACGAAAACTTAAGTCGCTACTCGGTATCAAGATAAAACTGATATCAGACTTTCGTGTACGGAACCGAGAATGAAACGAAATTTCGACACATCAGACTAGACATTTAGGGCCGTCTTTCTTTCGTGATAGTTTTGGAACGCCGCGCCGCCCGGTTACTATCCCCTTGTGAATTGAGTTCTCAGGGCAATTTCTTTTAATATAATTTATTTCAAGACTTGTCACTCATGCCACTCATCCTCATTTCAGCTGCCGTCAATTACTCTCACACTCCTTGTTCCTTGTTCAACACTGTCAACCATATGTAAGCGCTGGATGAGCAGAAGCCTTCCTTTTCGATCACAGAAGATGTCAGAGTTTTCCCGACACTTTATCCATCCTATATGCTCGCGCGAAGTTTTGAAATCGTCGTCGCAATTCGCTATTCACAGATCCAAGATATTAAAACTTTTTGCACTTGAAAAGCACAGCTCCATTCAAATAGGTTTCGGGAACATGGCTCAGAAAATGGGCAGCATTTACTTTCGGGTTAGCCAGCAACTTAGCTTTGTTTTGACTTACTCATACATGTCCATGGCCGTCCGCACGTAAGTACTTCCGGAGCTCCTCTTCCTGCAAACTTCTTTTGCATCTATGATTAATTTACCTGAAACAAACTAGCACTGATCTTCAGACCTTATTGTTTTCAAAGACCTACGTAATGTGTGCATCAGCTTGATTTAACGGTAGCTTACGTAAATTTCTTTCACTGACTTGGCATTTGATCACAGCAGAAACGAGGCTTGATTTCTGACTATTACTAAAAAAAAGCTGTTCCAGACACTAAAAAGGCTGTTTTCCAAATTCAATGGTTTTTTTTAAAGACAAACAAAAAATAAATTCGTCTAATATAAACAATTTAATAATTTCTAAAAAACAAAAATTTCAAATAAGTTTTCCTAAAAAATGTTAAACTCAATGAACTTCAACATTAAACACACCATTAAAAGATTATTTGATATACCTACCTATATCTACATGTAATTCGTTTACATCACTTACCGTAAACCACATTGATCCTTCATCGATTTGCAACAAATCAATTATTTTTCCAAATTGAACCTTGTTCAAGGCAAATACTCGTATTTGTAGATATATGGATAGGATACCCCCCCCCTTCCATCAAAAACCATTTACCATATTGGCGCGACAGAAAATTGCCATATATGTATATAAACACACAAACCTTTGTACTATAAACATGTATGAAGTAGTATAAAACCCATCTTCTTAAGTGATGATGATGGTAGATTTAATGTGAAGTAAAGAGATTTAACGTAACAGATTGCAAAAATAAAAGAGAAATCCTTAACTTACATCTTATTATCTTTCCATAAGAATTTACACAGAGGTATACAAAGAATAAGATGTGGGGTGGATTTTAATTTGTAAAAAATGCTTCAAAATGGGCGACATATCCAGAAATGAAGGGCTCAGAAAACTCAGAAAGAAAACTTTGACAAACATTTTTGACAAACTTTGATGGATGCATTCAGCGAAATGAATGTACGCTTTAAGAAACGCTTGTGTTTGGACAATTGATCAGTAAGGTAATGGAAAACAATTCGACAAGATCTGTGAGCGAATCAAGGAGAAAAGAAAGGAATAGAAAGAACACGACTTAATTCAAAAAGTAGTTTTATTGAACTAAGTTAACAAATAATTGATAGGTAATTTATATGTACAAAGAGTAAAAGATTTGTAACAGAATTTAGGGTTGCCATTAGATATAAATCTTACAGGATCAACTTACAAATGAGCACGAATTTTGAAAGCGTCAGCATCATAAAAAGCACTAATACAAAAAATATTCATCATCATCATCAACGGCTTGACAACCGGGAACCAGTCCTGGTCTCCTTCAACAAGTCTCTCCACCTATCCCGGTCTCAAGCCGACGCCATCCAGTTGCGCACCCCAAGGCTTCGGGTCTACCACGGTGCCATCTACCATAGAATGTACCACAAAGGACTTTCCGAGCAGGTTCCTCTTCACTCATGCGAGCTAGGTGCCCTACCCACCGGAGTCTATCGAGCTTAATTTTTGTCACTATTTCTGCTTCAAGGTAGATTGCGTACAATTCATGATTGTACCGTCTCCGGAATCGTCCTTCCTCACATATGGGGCCAACAATTCTCCTTAAGACTTTTCTCTCGAACGCGGCTAAGAGGTCGGAGTGTCTTTTGCTAAGCACCCAAGTCTCTGATCCATACGTGAGTACTGGCAGGATTATGGTCCTGTACAGCAGCAGAAGTTATGGTGAGATTTCTAGATTTGAAGAGCTTTGATAGTTTGTAGTAGGCTCTGTTGGAACTGAGCAGCCGCCCGCGTATATCTTCTTCTATGTTTTTATCAGCTGCTACTATTGACCCAAGGTATTTAAAGAATGGCACCACTTCAAATTCGTGCTCCGCTACCTTAATTGTTTGACCAACTGTTCTTCTCGCATTCGACGCCACCATGTACTTCGTTTTACCTTCACTTATGTGCAGCCCCAGATTTTGTGCCACCTCGCCTGCTCAATCTGAATCAGAGAATCGTGTACAGCTTGTTCGCTGTTCGGTTCCTCCGACGATGTCAATGTCGTCTGCGTAAGTCAGTATCTCGCTGGACCTGTTGAAGATGGTCCCTCTTGTAACCATGCCGGAGTCACGGATTGCTTTCACCGTCGCCAGGTTAAAGAGGAGGCAAAAAATGTTGATGATATTTAAAAATTTCAGAAGTTGTGGTTGATTTTCAAAAAAAAACATTTTTTGGACTTTCGTTTTGTTTTTAATTTTAGCTTTGTCACAAACCTTTTCTCTTTTAAACATTAAAAGCGGCCTTGTCCTTTTTTCAGTGTTCGTCCAAGTCCGCTCCCGATAAGACATTCTATACCTCCATCTAAGAAAACCACATCGCTGGTAGTAAAAAATTCAAATTTGATATCCTGTTTGCATGTTGACAAATTGTGTTTCACCCCCAACCTACAACATACAACTAACAAAATAAATTTGAAAAATGGAAAGAGACACGGTGTCCAACCACACCGTTTTTCATTGTCGTAAACATTTCACTTACCGTGTCTTCTTAGAAACCACCTCAATCTATTCAAATTCCATCAGAGTTAGAGGCCTCCCCTCGAAGAAGAGTGTTATGAAAATCATCCCACAACCGTATGGAAGGTGTTGTTTTTTTTTTCTTCATCCAAATTCTAGAAAGAAAAAAATAAGAAAAGATGAAGATGAAAATCAAGGAAATATGATGATGAGAAGATACGTGGCAAATAGAATTAAAATGAGACATTTTTTTTGTGTTCATTTTTCTCGCACCATCAGTGATGCTGCCTTCTTTTTTGCTTTTCACAGGATGTTGGCAAAGTGAAAAATCGTAAAAAAGCGCATTTATTATCCTGGCATGCGGAACTAAACACCCACCTCCATTTGGGACGCTATGTAGGTAGGTATTTACAAAATCTTGGCGGAAGCGCGTCTCACTGTATATTATTTGTCATTCTCTATATCCACGTAATTTAATATGGTTTTGCATTATTATGCGTTCTTTACTCCTGTTTGTTGTTTATTTTTTTGTTTGTAATTTTTTTCCCGCGAATTAAGTGTTTACATTTTTATATTTTTTTTTTTTTTGAAAAATATAAGGACTGTGACTTATCGTTGTTTGCCTTAACCACGTGCCTGGTGGGTGGAAGAACTTTGGAATATGATGTCCTCAAGTGGATACAAAAAATCTGCTGTTGAGTGTTTGAATATTTTTTTTTTTTTTTCAAGATGATGACGCGAAAAAAAAACGCGTTAAGAATACTTTTAACGCATATTCAAAAACGAAAAGATTTCGTTAGAGTAATCCTTGAGAAATTTGACAGGGATAATGTGGTAATTTGCGCATGGATGAAATGATTTAACTTATATTATAATAATAAAATATACAAATTTGTCTTTGTGGAGATTTATGGGCAATGTTGCGATGGTGAATAGCAAAAAAAAAAAAAAAACTGTTGATTTAGTTGAGGATTGACAGAGATTTTTTTGTTGGATTGGAGTGATTATCCGGTGAATAAGAGCCAATTCGCTTATTGGAATTTTTAAAGTATGTTTTTATATTCTTAAAATAGGCTTTTTGATAGAATAAATAAAACTGCAAAAATACATTTGGCCTATGATGAAATTTTTTTTAAGCTAAATTTATTTTAGGATTTAAATATGACCTAAGTCTTAAATCAGCATTTTTTTTAAAGCGGTTTTAGAGAGTCAATATAAGATCTTTCGTATACAGCAAATTCTAATAGCATGTTTTTTTAATAGTGTTTTGATTCTACAAAGAGTAATCTTTCATTATTCTGTAATACAAAATTATGACCGAAATTCCAAAATCCAATAATGTTTTAATATTTAAATTTTTGAAATTCTGTAAATCCGTAATTAGGTATGCTTTTAAAAATATCGAAAATCAAAAATTCTTGAGTGAAATTTTCAACAGGTCTACCAACTTTTTATTCAATTAACAAAAATTACAATGTATTATAAGTGGAAGTTGTATAATGTACTTAGTATTGTAAATGACAAAAAAAAATATTTTTATAATGAAAAAAATATGCAGTTTGGAGAAGAGAATTATGTATTTAAAGATCTTTTTTCAGAATTTTAAATTGCATATGTTAGATTTACAAAATTTTAGCACTACAAAATTATGAGCCCTGCAAAATCTATCTTTCTAAATATTTTTGTGCATGGTTTTTTTTTTTTAGGTAGACTTTAAGAACGAAACCAGTTTTTTTGAACAAAAAAAATTGTTGAAATAAAATTTGTACACTAAAAAAAAATGCTTATAGAAACGTGGCAACACTGTACAATATTCCAATCTAGACTTAGTTCAGACCTTTTTTTTATCAAATCACATGTCTTATTCATTACGCGTTTATCTTCCATGTGTAAAGAAATAAGTGGTAAATACTATTTTACACAAAAAAAATATATTTGCAGGAAAGTGACAACACTAAAAACCATTTTTAAACATAGGTAGGACTACATTGTGATGTAGTTTTTAGTATTACCATCTGTTTGGTTGAATACTTTATTTGAAGCTGAAAGCATCACTCAAAACGGAAAATGGTTCTTTTCCACTTATTTACTGTCACAGTACACATATAGAAAGTTTTCAGGTTTTCAAAAACGAGAACTGTCAAAAGGTTAATAAAGATCGCCGGCATGGTGATATGACAGAGTATTAACACATAAACACAACAACAAAATTTCAATATGGCCGAATAGGTGATATTGTTAACAACTATATCCAACAACAAAAAGTATGGCACAACAACAAATGAGGCTACGATTTTGCCAGATGCTCAGTAGAAAACAAAATGAAAACTCTAATGATATTACCTATTTTATGTGTACTTACCTTCTTTATGTGTACTGTGGCTTACTGTGTAGGAGATCACTATTTATGTACAAATTAACAATTTTGTAAAATAGTTTCTATGTTCAAAATACTTCCTCTTTAGCAAAATGTATTGTTTAAAATAAATTATTCTACAGTTAAAATTAATTGACTTTAAGTTGTCTGATTGGTGTTGAACCAAAAACTCCTTTATTGGAATTTGTTTATTTGTTTTTATGAACTAATTAATATGAAATGAAACTATTCACTGAGTTATTGTTGATTTCGAAAAGGATTCCCGAAAGTTGTATTACTCAAAGTAAAGTAGACTAAGCATGGCTCGAAGAAAAACATCGGATTTCGAATAAAACAATTGATTTTTTATACAAATACAAATTAATATCAGTTTTTTTCACACAAGATGATTTTTCTTTAAAAAATTGTATTTGAAAGATTTTTCATCATCAGATTTCAAAACTCACTCAACCCTGGATGCATTTTCATCTTTTTGTATCACAAAATTTTCTCTTCCAATAAAGTGTGCCACTTAAATTTCAAATATTAAAAGGTCTCCAACCTTCTCTCATCCAATCTATACATTGCCAATAGAAATCAATCGAAATACTTTTTGAAAAACTTTTGCAAAGATTTTCTAATTTCAATAAACTCAAAGATATTCATCAAATCAGGAAAGCACATAGATGGTACTCCAGGGGGGTGGCCTGATGGGTTGATGGTTTAGGAAGGTGCGGGTTTCCGAAACTTTTGCTCGACAAACTTTCGAAGAGAAAAATATTTTTTTTCCCTGCAAAACAGCAAGCAGCAATGGTTCGAAGAACATAAAAACTTTTTCACCGGAAATCAGAAGCAAAAAACGCACGAGCGACCGACAAAGGAAAATCCAATAACAACAATAAAGATTAATTTTTCTTCGACCGGGCTTGACTATGAGCTAGAGAACGTAAGAAGATGGCGTCTTCAGGTTGGTTTGGTACAAATACGAGTATATACTCCATTGGCGGCTGGGAGTGCTGCGATGTGTAGAGTTTAAGAATGATGAACAGACGTGATTCGGTTTGGCCCTCTAACGGAGGAAGTTAATTGAATTTAATTGCCCACTTAGTGGTTCAATGATTTCGGTCAAACGTGGGATGAATCAGAGCGTGCAGCATAATGTTGGGATATGGCAATGGAATCACTTTTTCTACCTTTTATAAAAATGCACTCTGGCTCAAGATGGAGGATATATTAGCTGGTATATGCTCTTGTGTGAGTTTTTGTGTAGGTTCTAGCGTATAGCTTTTTTAATGTGTGTTTGGATAAAGTTTTCTATTTCTGGTCATAATTCTTATTTCATCTTGTGCAATTTTTCTTGAAGTCGATGCAGAGGAATAGGAATAGGAAATGGAAGTTATGAAACATTGACGCACGTTTGGGTGGGGATAGTTGTTGAAGCTGAATTAAGTGGGCAAGAGAATTTATTAATATATTTTTTTTGATAAATCGATATATTCAGGTAGGTACTTGATTATGAAAAAGTTCTTATATTGCTCCTTAGGGAGCAGTTTCTCATTTTTTAATTACTAATAGTATCTTAATAATATGCTTTGAATCTTTTGTGACACCTAAGATGATTGATTATTTGTTAAAGTTACGTACACACATGAAGTTAGATAAAAATTGTATCTGCAGAAATTCAAATCGATGGAATATCGTCTTACTGCCCCCCCCCCCCAATATATTCATTCGATGTGAAATCAAAAGGAATAAAATCACCTTTTAAGTTAGTCAACGAATATCAAAAATTCAATGACTTTATGCACACGAACAAATGCCCACAATTTATTTCCTTAATCCCTTTTGCATACCGACTTTCAAAAAATATCAAAATCATTTCACCTTGTTGCCTAAAAAATAAATGCGCATAAAAAAATTCTATTTCCTTTTTTCATCTTTTTTTTTACTCTCCGCACTATAAATACTTCAGGACAAGTCTTACATTCGTAAAAAAAATGAATTCGAAATTTTTATCAAACTTGTAATTCGAAGACGAAAAGAATGGGTACGTCGGATTGTCAGTCTGTCTGCCTATAGCCCAGATGGGTAAATGGATTTTTTTTAAAACTTTGTATATATAGTTTTTCGGGCATTTTGTTTCTGCGTTTTTTTTTCATTTTTGTACATGGCCATTCATATTTTTGGATCTTTTGGAAAATCCTAATTTTCTCCACAGATATTTTTGAAAATATTCAATAACTTTTATTTAATTTTGACTCCTTTTTAACCATTTTTTTTCAATAATGGTTAATTTGATTGGAATTTAGAAAAAAAATATTTTGAAATTTTAAAACTGTGAAAAACGCTTGATCGATTATTTTTAAATTTAGCACCTAACGGTATTTCGAACAAAAGTCAGTTTTAGAACAAAAAGTAACGGTATCTTCCATGTAAATGTTAAAAAAAGGTTAACAAAAATCTTCATTTTTTGTTAACTAGAATTATAACAATTAAATTTTTACTTTCGCAGATAAAAAAAATTCAAATGACAATTTCTTTCACATTTTTCTACCAATTTTCAATTTTTTTTAATTTATTTCGAAAAAAATATTTTATACACCAAAATTTTTATCGAAAAAAATTTTTTTTCCCATCATTTAAAAAAAAAATATTTATTAAAATACATTTTAGTTTGAAAATTCCTTGAAACCAAATACAAAAAGTAATACGCCTGTCGAATTTAAAGCCATCTTAAGCAGGTATGTGCGACCTCATTATACACTTTATTTCCTTTAGCCCCCCCACACACCATTGTAAATTTATAAATCATTGTTATAGTTTAACCAACCGCCAAGTCTTGCACCCAAGGTAACTGCGCCAAAAAAGGCTACAGGATACAGTACATCGCCACCGCCAAAAAAAAAGGATGTACATTTTTTTATTCGAATCAAAACCCTTTTATTGCTCACTCAACCATGTTGCTATTCTCACTTTTCATCTCCACATCCTCAGTTGTGATGGCGCGTTGTTATTACAACAGCAGCGAAGGCGGCTTCCGCATCCGATAAACGTTTATGACACGGTGCACATTCAGGAAGACAATTTATTCCTGCCGTAGTATACCGTAGATTGAAAAAGGAAAAACCTCGAATCAAGGAAGCAATCTATTAATTTTTTTTTTTTTTTTTTTTCAAATATATTATGCGTGCGACATCCTTTTTATCAATTTTTTTATATAAACATTACTCCTTTAGCCCCATTTTCAAAAAAAAAATAAGAAGAAAAAGATGAAACTATCCTCACAGAAGAGCGATACGAAACGATGCTGTGGATGGTGAAGGTGATGGTATCGTGTAGGAGAGAGAGTTCGTCTATTCAGCAAGGCTTATAGTGAGTCTTTCGATAGAATTTTTGTATATAAAAATTGTTTCCTTTATGTGCATCGTTTAGAGAATGGTTGTACCTTTAACCGCTCACAGGAAGGATAAGGCTTCCGTAGACACAGTAAACCATCAGCGCAGGCAATTGATTTATGTTTTATTAAATCTATTGACTATGCAAAGTTTGTTGTGGCACAACAAGGTGGTAGTTTAAAGGAAGAAAGCATCATCACGTTTAAGCTCTTTTGCTGTTGATTTTGCGATATAGAAAATTGAACTTAAGTTGTGTATCTATTTTTAAATTGAATACGCAGGACATGATGATGAAGTATGATGTAGGTATACGTTTAGTTTGGAACAAAATATTTTTAGGTATGTAATGCAATCGACTGATGGCATTAAAAAAAGATTCACTGATAAATGTTTATTTATTTTACACATTAAACTTAAATAATATATACATACGAGTATGTATAGGTTTTTTGAGTTTAAGATAATGAAGTTAAAGATAAATACGATTGTCTAAAGTTGTCTTCAGTTCGATCCCATTCCAATCCCAGTTTCCTGTGATCGCTAAAGATTTGCATTTTTTAGGATTTACAATTTTGTTCACAAAAATAGCAGTGCTCTAAAAAAAACAATTATCTTCAAATTATCAAAGTTATAACGAATTTTAATTAATTTTAAACATCAAGTTAAAGTATCTCTGGTTTACCATCTTAAGAAATTTCAATCATCAATTTTTGATGACAGCTATGCATTAACGTTGCATAGAGTCAACCAAAGCCTAACACCTCTCTACTGGTACAGCCTGCCAAGCGTCCCGAACACAGTCCACAGTTCTTTGACATTTCTTGGTTTTGCATCATGGACAGCACTTTTAACATCCCCCCAGAAATGTTCAACGGGGTTCAGACAGGGGATTGTGCTGGCCACTACAAAACGGCTACTTATCCTTTTGCCCAAACCATGATTTTGCCCGTTATCCTGCTGGAATACCCAAACTACCGGCATTTCTTCTTCTGCATACGGCAACATGACCTCGTCTAGTACTTTGACGTACTCTGTAGCGTCCATTATACTCTTGATAGGATATATTGGCCCAACTCCGTGGTAAGAGAAGCAGCCCCAAATCATCAATTTTGCTCCGCCATATTTTTCCGTCTTTATGGTGTATCCGGGGATCGTTCGCGGTATTTTGGGGCCTTCTCATGTACTCGCGACAACCCTTGGACCCAAAAAGGACGATCTTGCTCTCATCGCTCCAGAGAATATTCCTCCATTTCTCTTTAGGCCAATCCCGATGAATTTTCGCGAAAGCTATTCTTGCAACGTGTTTAAGGATATATGCGTTCCGAAATTGGTTTGTTGTATTTGAATCCTAGATTTCTAGACAAATAAAAAACAGACAAATACTTGATACAACATTACTGTAATTTTCGTGCTCAATTTATTTAAAATCGAATAAAGTAATATCGTGCACTTGGGCGTATACGTACTTTTTTTAATTTTATCGCATTTCTATATTATTGTCGACTTAAGTCAATTAACATATAACCATACATGTTTGAACGATTTTCATTTGAAATGAAACAAGCGTTTTTTTTATTTTTCAACTTATTACGATCGGTTTTCTGACAAAGAGCCATAGGCATTTAGGTCCACCTTTAACATTGTTTAACAGTGATGAAACTTATGCCATTTAACTAGGAAGCATCTAGATTGAAATCAAGCGCAAAATTGGAGTTTTGATCCATTACAAAAAATGCTTGGAATAAAACAACTTATATAACGGTAATTCTAGTGGTATTAAAGTCAGATACTTCAATTCAATATTTTTCCAGAGGTATAGAACTTTGAAATTGAATAAAACAATGATGAATTTTTAAAATTGACCTGAAATTGAAATTATTAGAAAGATATTCTTTTGACATTTTAATTTAAATATGATTCCATATAAGCCCATAAAGCACACCAAAGAGTCAAAGAGTTTTCTGCATGTAAAGGTGTCTCAAAACACACTTGAGGATTGTGTCACTCAATCAAAAGTGAGCTTAAAACAAAATTTTCTTATAAAAATCCGGATCGGGATCGGAATAAATTCGCACAATTTGGAAGCGTTGTTCTGACGTCATTCTATTCATGTTGAATTCCCAAGCTAAACTTAACACAAATCACTTAACAACTGTTAAAATGGCCGCCAGTTAAAAAAGTTTTTATAATTTTAAGTTTTATACCTCTACAAAAACCCGCTATTTGTAAGTTAAGACTGCTTAAATTTGCCTTTTCTGTAGTCAAAAACTTGAATTCACACAAAAACTTAATAATACGTAATACCTTCATTACAATAAATATCGTTAAATCATTCAAATTATTAAGACAGAAAAAAAAACTATTTTTTTATGGACAGGTACCTATCACTAAAAAGTTAGACAGGAAAATATTTTCAAAACAATCTAATTTTAATGACATTCTCATAATCACACCATAAAATAAAACCTACAAGACTGCTTCTATTGTTAAACCTTATATCGTTCTTCCACACCAATCATCTTTAACCATCAGAGTAAGGTTAGCTGTGATTGCAAAAATAGGTATAGGTATAAATAAAAGCAACTTTAACGAAACAAGAAATTCTCTCCTGATGCCCTCCGAAGACATTTAAAGATAATTTTCTACCCCATAAAAATGACATTAACCTGTACTATAAAGCATTTTAACAAACCCACCAACAAAACCCGTCCAGGTTAACTCCATATACCTACCTATGGATATCTGATGTTGTTAGCTCATAACAATGCTCATAACTTTTATGTAACATTTTTATCGGAAATTGCCAAACAGCATTCACCCACTTACTATACACACGACTATACCACACCTCGTCCTAGTCCTAGTCCTAGTCCTTTTTGTCCATACTTTCATATGTAGTATGAATTGGATAGGTACACATCACATCAACGGAATTCACCCACAGGACACTGAGCAATTTCGTTACAGTTCATTAGACATCATCCGTCGTTGATGCTGCTGCTGCTGCTGCTGCGGCTCGTCCTCTGACTCTTCTTGTTATGGTTTGGATGGTTTCAGGGAGCCTTTTTATGCGTTGCATTGGTCAAACACAGGATATGTAGTTATATGCTCCTCTCTCTCACTATGGTGAAAGCACAGGATGTGTGTACTTTAGTCTACCGGTTGCCCTCACTTTCGCCACACAATGGACTAAAATGTTTTTCGATTGTTCGGTTTAATTCCCATGCAATTGCATGTGTGTTAGTGTGTGCAAGAGGATAACGTACATTATATAAATTTAGCCAAAAATGATTCTTCTATTTTATTTTTTATGGCAGAGATACACCAACCAAGTCATCCATTTTCTGCTTTGCAATTTTTTTTTATTTGTATCTGAAACGTCGTCGTCTTCTCCATTAATTGTACAGGGAAGATATTAAGAAAGCGTACAAGGAGTGGGTGGAATAAAGGTGGTTGGCGCTGGGGTTTAGTGCTTAATACCTTCTGGCCTGGTAGCGCAATATTACGGCAGGACGAGAATGCCCTCTTTTACGGTTTATAACCTCATTGTCCTTCTTTTTCTTCTTTTTTTTCATTTTCTTTAATCATCATTATCTGAAATGTTGTCATCATCATTGTCGTCATCGTCTTCGTCTTCGTCGGTCGTTTTTGCCTCCCGGGCTTTGCTCTGTTCATCAATCGCATCTTAAAGGCTAGCTCGCGTTGTCGTCTTTCGTCTTTCGTCGTCGTCGTCGTTGCCGTCGCTCGTGATGTACAACAGACCTCCTTTGGACTCGATTAAAGGGATCATCGAGATTTGTCAGCAGAAACAGCAAAGCGCTTTAGGCACTTCTATAAGATAGAGGTTGTAATGCCTACAAAGGTATAGTAGGTATGATGATGACGATGATGATGGTGTGCACTTCAAGGAGAGGTATATATTTTTCGTCTTCATATTCCTCTGTCCCAAAGTGGAACCACACCTACACGCAACCTTCTTCCATTTGCCATATAGACATCACGGCTAACTAAGCAAACACATTAGGTGATATGGTATATCTAGTCATATATAGTCTGTCAGTCGGTGGCAGTGGCGGTACACTCTATACGTGTGTGTTCTGAATGCGAAGCAGTCTCATCATCATCATCATCATCTTTGAATCACTTTTGCAACATCAGAAAGGAATAGAAAGAGATCCTTTGGCCTATCTGCTTATAATTTCTTCAAGCATCTCGTTCAAATCTGGGACAAGGTGTATACCTACTACGCTCTTAAACCAAATCAAGTCTTTATAAGGCGCACATATGAAACGATATTAATACACCACAAATCAATTGATTTATGCCGTTTAGAAGCATTCAGTTATTCTTATGTATTTTTTTTAGAATAACGAAGGCTTCTGGATGAACCAATGAAAAAGGAAGATATATTAGGCTCTGTGTTCTTGTAATCCTATGTTAAAATCATGTGTGAACCAAAGACAATCTGATCCTTCTAAATCTGGGAAATAATAAATAAACATTGGGGCATATTCATAGTCGTCTGACAAGTTGTTTCTTTGTCTCTTCTGAGCTAACCTGGAGTTTTCGTTATTCATAGACCATTTAGACCCGGATCCAAAAGATTAACTGGATCTCATTCCTTAAAAACGGTTGACTCTTTGACTTAGTTGTTTTTTCTATCTGTCAAAAAATGGATGGGATTTCAATGGATTGAGAGGCAATAGTACTAAAATTGTAGTAGAATTCTATTTTTTACTAAACAGAGCTGCCAAATTCTTTATGAATAGGAGCTCTTTCTAACCTGTGTGCTAACTTTAGACTCAAGGACAGTTGGACTCGGTTCTAAAGTTTGACTATGAATATGCCCCATTCTCTTTCATTATATAGTGAGAGAAAAAGTCAAAATGAATCATCTCTTTCCCGACATCAAGTAGGTACTGTTAATACTGAGTTCCCAACAAAAAAGTCAGGAAACAGATCGGTTTGACGGCTGGCCTTTCTATATAAAACTATAATAGTCGGACGTGGTAGGAAGCTAATGTCAAAATCGAACGAAATTAGCTTTCTGAACACTCAAATGGAGAAGTCAGCCATATTTTTCGCTTCCACCATTTTGATTTTTGTATCTATCTGTCAATTCACTTTCGCAGAAGCGGTCAATACTCAATGAGCGCTCTTGCTATCGATAGCTAAAGTTATAACGAAGCCTAACGAAAGGCACCCAATCGAAATTATTGGCGCATCATATATAAAGTCCTCGTATTCGCTTCGTTTCTTACGATCACTTCAGCTGACGTTCGACGATTATAGTTCTAACTTAAAAGCAAAACTGTTTCAGTGTGCACAGGGCTTAAACCGAGAATGCAAATGCTGCTTAGAGTTGCTTAGAGTTAATTTTTTAAATAATTGCCTTTCGATACTTTTAGGTAATTTTTTTTCCGAACAGAAATATAATAAAGGACCATAGTCAACTGATCTGGAGTGTAAAAAATAAATTATTGTATAACAAGGAGTATAGGTACTAAATTCAATATGGCAAAATCTGCAGGATATATAATAATTCTCTATACTGTATTATACCTCCTCGTAATACACCTACAAGGTAAACTTTTCCACTTACCCAATCCGCTGTATACCGTTATCGCCACTCTGCCATTGTCTGGGCCTTTGGAGAGCAATGAGGTGTATAACAATACACTTCTTATTATATATGTGGGCTGGTGGGGCCCCAAGGATTATGGCAGGCAATGAATGAATCGAAAAAATTCATATATAGAAAAGGATCCAACTTGAAAATATGCTGTTTAAGTCCTTAACAAAGAAATTGCTTCATTGGCGCTTTTCATATACGTTTCATGCCTTTAGATGATGATGACGAGGACTACGAGCTATAGGTATATGTCGATGATGGGAGGGTGCAGATGATAAAGGGAAAGAGAGAGCAGAGCAAGTAAAAGGACTATATAAGGATAAGAGAACGTAATCGATTGATTCAATAATCGAAATGAGGATAATGCCTACCACGTTTATATTACTGTGTATCACTTATTTGTTTGTGAATGGAAAAAATGATTCACGCGCCCTGTTATGGAGAACCACGACCGAAATGCTGACGTGAAACGCATCATAAAGGAGCAAAGCGTTCTTGCAGGTGGCGATATATAGCTAAATATGGCAGCATTGATCCAGCTATATGGTGATGATGACGATGCGAAAAACTATGGCGTGAGATAATGCTCAACTGCGTCTGCAGCAGCAGCAGTAGCAGCAATGCCTGATGTGTTGAATTCATGTGGTGATAATTGCAGCGGAATAAATCTCAGTAATAACAATGAGGAATTATCTTCTTGCCGGATGCGAAGGGGTTTTTTTTTGTATATTCATTTTGTTTTAACAAGAAATTTACCAATTGCATTCTTATGCCAAAGCCCGCAAGTAAATTGAATCTGCTGAGAGCGTTAATGAATTTCAGATGCATATATCTAGCGCTGCAAATAAAAGTAATCTGTAGACCGTAGGTTTGAATGTAGATACATGAACTTTTTATATCCGGAACAAAAGAAATGCGGAGAGCAGGAACCAATAGTATCGACCTTCCAAAATCAAACAAAATCCCGGATATATAAATGAAATCCTTCTTTTTGCAAGTCACTGTGGTATTGAATGAAAAATATCGGAGCTCAACAATTTCATCATATTAGGTACACCTATCAATATCACAAAATGCCATCAAGTGGAATACATGGGAATCAAATCTTAGAAATCAAGCCTGTAGGCAGTGTTCCCAGGTTGCGGGTAAAATTACTTTTTTACATGAAAGGAAAACAATTCCAAAACGGGGAAACATTATTTGTGATTTTAAGTTCAAAGCACTGATATTTGACAACTCTCAAACTCATCTGTCACTTAAAGTGTCATGGTATTTGTTGGCTGTCATTATCATAAATGTTGGCCATTTATGATAATGGATCGCTTAAAAATCAAACAGGGTGTTAAAATTATTTACAAAAGTGGTAATTAAACTTAGCCACTTTTCGCGCATGATGTAATAATCGACAGAATTTGCTTTCGAAGGTAAATAGGTAAAAGTGTGAAGAAATTTGAAGAGAGTGGAAGTGCCTTAGTGGGGCCTTATTTCAAAATTAAATAAGGCCCCGATCAAAAAATAAAGTAAGACCACTCGGCCTAATTTCGCTTTTCAATTGAGGCGTGATTTCATTTTCCGATCGCCGCGCTGGTCGGTTTTTTTTAATTGTGAAAATGAAATAAGATTTCGTCGATACATTAAGAAAAAGATTGTAACTTGAATTGCTCCCAATGTAATGTGTCCAAGGTCAAAGAACAGTTCATTTTGTCTGGGATATTAACCTTTAGTTTATTTATGTACTCCTTATACGAGTCATCAGTTCAGTTTGTTTTATTTATTATTTAAAATGATTAGGTGCATTTATTATTATTATTAATTATGTTAAGTATAGATATACTTAAATTGATTAAATTGAAGCAATGACTGATTGTTTGAAGTTGATTTTTTGTTTAAAAATTATGATAAAATTAAGACTCATTAAGTTAATATCACCAGTGTGCATAAGTGCCCATATTATATTTTACAGGGGAGGGCAAACTACCTATAAGGAGATGTTTTTTTTTGCAAAATGCAGCAAAACAGAAATAGAAAACTAGTCAAGAATACTGTCGTATTTGACAGAAATCCATAGTAACAAATCAAAAATATTTTGAAAAACGTGATTGTTTTTAAAGCCAGGGGAGGGCAATTGACACCCTTGCCCAACCCTCCGGGTGACTTTGCCGGTGTGTACCATCAGACATGAATCAGACCAAAGATAAACATTAGTTCTTAATTAGTCATCTGAACGATAAATAAAAATAGTGACCACATTCCACATTGCATGCAAACTCATAACTGTCGAATGACAAAACAATAACTACCCGAGGTTTCTTTATTTATGAAGCTTCACCAAAAAATTATTTACAAACGAGAAGTAAAAGGTTTTAGTCGGGAGTTCGTGTTGTGATTTTATTTAGTTAAAAGTCTTTATTTAAATATTCATAATAAGGTAAGGAATATTTATGTTTACTATTTACTTTAAAAATAAAGTTTTGTTTTGTTTTTGAACACGCAGAAAAATTTTAAAATGGAAAAATTCCATGATCACCTACCTACATCAAAATTAAATGTTTGTATGTTAAAATTAGGTACATAACCTAAAGTGAACATGCCCTGTACTAAAATAATTTTGATAAGTTTTCATATTAATTGAAGAAGTATAATTTAAATCCAAAGATAAAGTTAACACACAGGTTAGAAACAGCTTATGAATAATAAAGGAATTCGCAGCTCTGTTTAGTAAAAAAAACAGAATTCTACTAAAATTTTAGTACTATTGTCTGTCAATCCATTGAAATCCCATCCATTTTTTGACAGATAGAAAAAAAAAACAACTTAGTCAAAGAGTCAGCAGTTTTTAAAGTTTGAGCCCCAGTTTGTCTTTTGGACCCGGGTCTAAATTATCTATATATAACATAAACTCCAGGTTAGCTATTGTCAAGTATTTGTGGTCTTGAAGTTAAGGGACGAATTATGATTGAATATGAGAAGTCATTTTATTTTTGTTTTGAAAACTTATCCGCATGTTTTTCTATTTTGTACTAACGAATTATAAACGAAATTTGTTCTTATCACATTACAGATCTCCAAATAGTTAAAAAATGCGTTTAGTCATTTGTTTATGCTTTATTGCTGCTGCAAGCGCATCTGCCTTCGCTGACATCGGGAAGGAAGAATGGGAAACCTTTAAGGTAAGCTATATGAAATTTGTATTATTGTAGTTAGGTAATCTTCTAGTTGTAGGTACTCTTCTAGGTCTAAGTCCATACCCAGATCTTTTTGTAACCCAAAACATCAAAGAATTATTCAAATATTTTCGATTTCAGATAAGAAAAAAATTGATCTGAAATGACGTAACACACTTAGTTGTAGACCTTTTTCTAATCTAAAATCGTTGAATCGAAAACCCAATTAAATAAAAAAGTAAAATGTTGAAAATAAATGATTTTTTAGAAACAGAAAAATTTTAGATTATTACCATGTTTACAAGAGGTATTGAAGCGAGCTTCAGGCTCGCTTCGCCCCTTTGTATACCTGTGTTGAGTTGAAATGAGCTTCAACCGACTCGAATCCGCTTCAGGAGCGGACCTGGGTCGAAAATTCGACCTTAATCCAACTCGAGCTCTCAATAATTCTGCTTGTAAACGTGGTATATAACAATTTTTAATTTAGCACTCAAATATACCCATTGAGGCATTAAAAAAAAACACACACACCTAAAATTTTTACAAGAATCGTGCACATTATTTCTTGCACTTGTCAACAAAGTGAACCAACACAATGGCGGCGTTCGAGTGATAGGCTGATATACTTTTACATACAAGTTGTCGGTAAGCTGCTGTTCAGAAAAAGAAATCGACGCGATTCTTTCGCGACGACAACGAAAGCAATAATAAAAAAGCATTTTGTTTATTGAGAACTTCTTGTCGTCTGGCGTAAGTCTGGGAGAGCTTAAATACTTACGTACATCGTTTAGTTACATCGTTTAGGCAACGTTCTTTTTAGTAAACCCATTGAGACTTTTAACCTACCGTTTCCGGAATGTTGGCATAACATTGATTATTCATGGTTTCTCACAAAAAAAATCCACACGCGTGAAAAGTCTGATTTTCGAAGAAAAATGATCTTATGATGATGTGCACCGTACATGAAACATGAGTGTTGTTCACTATCCTACCAGTCTCACAAACTTTTTGCGCTTGCGTACAACAGACGTGGCGGGTTTGGGCTTCACAGCACTCATTTTTTTAATAAGTCTTCAATATTTCCCAACGTTGTTCAAGCGTAAAGCGACTCATTTCGTTCCGCGGAAACATGATAATAACTTTCTGTCGAGAGTTCGAGCGGGAAACAGCTGTGTTTGGAAAAGTACCCACCCTATCCTGAATTTTAACAACTTTTGTAAAAATTAAAGGAAAAAATTGAAATTTAGTGCATAGTAGAGGTAGTTCCACAATAATGTTCAAAATGCTGTTTCTACAGGTATCTTATTTAAAAAACTACAAGAGTGATGTAGAAGAGGAATTCAGGATGAACATTTTTATGGATAACAAAAATTTCATTGCCAAGCACAATCAGAAATACGAGCAAGGATTAGTCAGCTACAAACTGGGTGTTAATCAGTTTGCCGATCTATTACTTCATGAATTCACCAATCTTATGAATGGATTCAACCGCAGTAATTTGCAAGCGTAAGACCGAACTTTAAATATGTTAAGACTTTTCACTCATATTTTTTTTTTGTTGCTTTAGATCTGCTGGTTTAAACGAAGCTCGCAGCAAAGTCGGTGAATCTTTCGAAAGCCCAACTTACATTAAATTACCAAAGTCGATAGATTGGAGACGCAAAGGAGCTGTGACAGCAGTTAAGGATCAAGGTAATAAAATCAACTTTGAACATTCTTGTCAATTCATAGTAAAAATTGTTTTTATATGTATGTTATGTCAGGCCAATGCGGATCATGTTGGGCTTTTTCCGCAACTGGTGCATTAGAAGGTCAAAATTTTCTAAAAACAGGAAAATTGATATCGCTATCCGAACAAAACTTGGTGGATTGTTCAAAAACTTTCGGAAACAATGGTTGTAATGGTGGATGGATGGACAGCGCCTTTGAATACGTTAAAGAAAATGGTGGAATTGATACTGAATCATATTATCCTTATCAGGGACCTAATGGAGATGGAATATGCCATTTCAACAAGGCGAAAATTGGAGCTACGGACAAGGGATTCGTTGATATTGTTTCGGGAGATGAAGCTAAGTTAATGAATGCCGTTGCTACAATTGGTCCAGTTTCTGTTGCAATTGATGCAAATCATAAGTCATTCATGCATTACGCAGGAGGTGTCTATAATGAACCTGCTTGTTCCTCTAGCTCATTGGATCATGGTGTTTTGGTTGTTGGTTATGGAAATGAGAGAGGCAATGATTACTGGTTGGTGAAAAACTCTTGGTCCACCAACTGGGGTGAAGGGGGATACATTAAGATGTCTCGCAACAAGAACAACCAATGCGGTATTGCTACCAAAGCTAGTTATCCAATAGAGTAGAACATTAAGCCAATTTATTGTTAAGGCTTGCCATGATCAGTGCGAAACATTCGGATACGACGACTAAACAGCAATAACAGCACGTTGCTATGATTGACAACAACACGTTGTTGTTTTGTTTTTTCGTCGTCACAACAGTTTTGCATCAGTTCGGGTTATCCTTTACTTGAATGTTATTTTATTATCTTCTTTTCTTTTTGTAATTATTGATTAAAGACTTGAATAAAGAAATTAAAGTTATTTTAAGTGAGATAGTTTTTATTTAACAAAAGAACTCGACTTCTGTGCGAAACGACGTCATCTTGGGGAAACAACAAACTATCGATAACAAGCATGAAAATATCGATGACTCTTGTTTATCCGAGCATAGGTGAAACCCCCCTTAACAAATAAACGATGCTCAATAGGCTAAGTTGTTGTTGCAGTTAACACGAAAAATTGCCTAACGTGAGACTTAAGAAAAGCGCAATAAGTATTCCCGGTCCGAAGGAAAAGTTTCCGTTAAAAATAACTGCCTATTAAAAAAGTTGGCTATGCATTTGTAAGGTCTTATCATCGCATGACATCGCATATCAACTCTACGTATTACCAAATACTCCAACCACTCAAAAATTATACTGCAGTTCAAACTACCCTACCGACATTTGACAACAGCTGTCAACTGTCAAAATCCCAACGACCATTTTCGTTTACTCTTCCTCCTTAGCACTCGTGTTTTGTGCGCGATAAAGAAAATTCACAAATTTTTGCCAATTTGTTGAGCTTTATTTTTTTCTATTTTTCGGTGTAGCAATATTTTGATTCTGCATTCTAATGTTGTGATTTAAAAATAATTTTTTCTCATAAAAATCAATTAGTGAGTGACACGCTAAATCGAAGGAAAAAATTAAAACACTTCAAAAGATAAAAACGCATTTTATCTCCAAATCCACAAGACGAAAAAAAGTTTTTTTATTTTTTTTTTGTTTGTCGAAAAAGAAAAATTGATTTAAGCCGATGTAAGTCCTTTTGAAGGAATTTGAAACAAAAAAAGTTCGTGTTTTATCGTTTTTGATCAAAAAATTATCAATTTGCAATTATTTTCAGTAGGAAATATCTCTATAAATAATTAAGAAAAAAAATGCTACTCAGCCGAAACAAGTAAAGAATTAATTAAATCTCGCCTGTAGTTTATTTTACATTTTATTCCTATTTTTTTTATTACAAAATGCTCTCATTTTCTTTTGTTGTATTCTCTATTCTCGCTTATTTATCTTATTAACATGATTTATAACCTCTCTTCCCTTTTCCCCCAGAAGCTTCAAAATTTGTCAACCAATTTTTTTTTTATTTTTTTTATGGAGATTGATGTGAAAGTGGAGAATTATTTCTTGTGTTGTTGTTTTTTCCCTCGCAAAACGAAAAATAAACTGTTAAATTCTTGTAAATAATATTCATTCCAATTTAATTACTTCCTATCGATCTGCAATGTAACTAAGTGTGGTCTAGATTTATGTAGGTATATGCAGACGGGTTTTTTTTTTATATCCAATTAGCTTATTATTATGTTCCTCCTTCTGCTTGTGTAAGCATTTGGTATTTTATCATCTCACAATTATTTTCGGTCACGAGTAGTTTAGTGTTTCGTCTTTAGGTTATAGAATTACCACCTCCCTTCGCGGATCTTCTCTACAAAATGAGGGTTTTCAATTGTCATTAGCTGTCCACTTTTATTAAAATATGTATTTTTGATGTAGCACATGAATGTACCCTTGATGGTCGTCTCTAGTTTCGCTGTTCGCTCCCATGTGGTTTGGAAGTGGGAATCTTGTTCTATCAATCAAAGTCACAGTGAAGTTGTTGATAATGATAATAATTCATCTATCTACCTTACCTCACGATAGCCGATAAGATAACAGTAAGACGTAGTCTTATAGGTTTTTATTAAGTAGAGATAGTTCCACTTACATTTCCACTAAAGATATAATATAGGCTCGATTGGCTTTCCTTTGCTTATGCGGCTTTTTTTTTAAATCACATTTTTCTTTTTATTGATATTTATCTGGAAAAAAGCCAAATAAAAAACGTGATTTTGCTGTTGCTTTTCTTCAACCATTCAGATTTAGCGGCAAATGACACTTGTTAACCACAAAAAAAAAAAAAACCAATAAGAATGTATTTCATTCTATTTTTAACAACACATTTTTGATTATTTGAGAGATGAAGAAAGATGAACACCGCATCATATTGTGTAGTTCTAATCGACATGAACTCATGACCCACGAATGGTTTTTATGACTGATAAGACCTCCATGGACAATTCACATGGTCTAACTATCTTATTTTATTTTATACTGGCACATCATATGGCTGCAGATTTTAAAAACAAAAAACACGATAGAAGAACATTTAGGCCGATATTCACCGAGCTCTCATAAAAGGGAAATTTTTATGAGCTAATGAGGAAGGATCTTTTAAGTTATGAGGATTCGGGGAATACCTACCAGTCTTAAACTTTTACTTCGTCAGGAGCGAACGATCAAATGGATTATGAATTTGAAAGAGAATTTTTTTCGCTGACAAAAGAAAATTTAAATTTCGTGTTTGAATTTATTGTATATAATTTGCATATACCTATATTTGTTTACTATATGTTTCTTTTACAAATAAATGGTTATGTTTTCATTCTACATTCGGAAGGGTTTCACCCCTTTAAAACAAACCTCTGTGTTCGTCCCTGGTCTTCATATTTGTTTTGATTTCATATCATAGTATGATAACGAGAAAGTTTGAAAAAGTAGGTAAATACTCTGATAAAAAAATTTACCTACAGTTTTGCTATTGTCATAAAATGACGTGGATATCTTATTCTGCTGTCTATTTTCGTAGATTTTGCTGGGGAATCATGTAAAAACTGTTAATCATGTTATTTCGGAGACAGAGCAGATTTTAAAATGACATAAATATGCTTATGCTTAACGAAACTTTCATAATATCGTATCGAATCGGAGATCGAGTCGGCATAATATTTCCTTATATGTATTTATGTTCCAACTGAAAAATTTAAAAATCGTATCAGGTTTCTAGTGAAACTGATGTCAATCAATACAAAAGATGATGAAATATATAATATGCATATTATTTTGCTTTATGTTAGGATCATTTTCATGTAACTGGATATTCGTCTACTATCAAAATATTCAAATTTCAAACTGACAAAACTTAAATTCGAAAATAATAAATTAAATAAAAATAGACTTTAAAAATTCACCAAAAAGTGCATAAGCAATATTTTCTCACAGTCCTAAACATATGTACATGTGTTTAGAATAAATAACGTGGAGCGATGGTATGAAATTCTTTTCTTTAAAAAAATCAGAGCACCGTGGATCGCGTAAAAGACGAATCGTTTCAACGATCGTTTGGAAAATTTATTGGATCTCTACAGATGTTAGATTATATGGATGTGTAAATCGTATTATGTGTCGATCGTACCATTTTACGCGATCCATCAATGTATTTTATAATACCAAATAATAGAAACACAATTTAAATTAATTAAATTAAGAATTCACCTTTTTGTTCAATAAATTGTTACTTCTTCTTCATTTTTAAATTATAATAAAGTTAGCGCGTCATCTATACAGTTCAAAATAAATCATATTTAATTTATGGTGCTCAATAAGGATCAAAAATAGCTAACAATTTGGAACGAACATATCATTCAGTTAAAAAAAATCTATTTCTTTCCACTGCAAATCCCTTCTATTGCCAATAACTATTTATTGTGAGCTGTCAAAATCCTTCTGTGCAATGGTTTCTCTTTGAATCAATAAACAGACCAAAATAGAAATACAAGTACAAAGTTTGTTTTTGATTCTGTATTGAAAATATTAAAAGATTTCAAAAAATGCAACACTTGACAATAAAAATGTGAATGGAGAAAAAAGACTATTTGATAGAGATATAAGAAAAAAACAAGAATATCGTTAGTAAAATTTGAATAAGTTATTTAAATGTTTTTGAAAAATTATTGGCCAAAAAAATTAGGCTGCCGTCGATATATTGTTCATCGCTTTCCAACATATGCATCTTTCATAGTACTTCGAGCTAGCTGATTAAGATCGATTATAGACAAATATGGTTTTGGAGGCACATTTAATGTTTCTGGTTGAGCAACTCTGGATGATTTATCTGAAGGTGGATTTCTTCTTCCTCTTGGGTCATTGGAAAAATCCAAATTATCAAACTTTGCCGATTTGATTGTTAACAGTGAGAATTGATCATTTGCTATTGCTGTTGAGCCGCCTCCTGCAGTAGCTATACGTCGATAGTTTCTATAGCCAAATTGGCTACTGGGTTGTCTTAAAGGTGATCCTTCTTCTGATGATGCACTATCATAGCAAATGGAGAGATTTGTGTAACTTATTGGAGCATGGCAACGTGTGGTCCGTGGTCGGGGTTGTACGTCGTAGCGTGATTTTGATCTACTCCGAGAATGATGTGTTCCAGGTCGATTGCGTCGTTTCATATGAACTTCGGGTACTAGAGGCACAGGAAGAACATTAATGAAGCGATAGTATTGAAGGAAACTGCGTGCTAAATTTCTACCTACACGGTAATCTTTGAAAAAAAGAGAAGTGAAATTAAAAATCGATTTTAATGAAAATCACCCTCATTCCGTTAGACCAAAGGAAATGGCTCAAGAAGCTTGAGATTATGTTTTAGAAAACTAAATTTTGGTATTCTATCCACTCTTCACTTTTCTAAACAAACTATCGATATCATCCGATGGAAATTATCGCTTCTAGAGCCCTGCCGTTTAAAATGCATTAAAAAAAAAAAAAAGGCTATTGGAATAAGTGTGATCACGATGCGATAATAATGCATAACTCATACTTACATCCATCTTCCGTATATAAAGTCATAGTTTTTCCATCCTTCAAAATATATCCACCCATTGAGACTTCCAACGTATAAGCATTCACTGTATCACTCAATCTCTCACAGCAAAATCTCCTTGCACATCCTGTTTTCCTTTCGTCTGCATTGAACATCATATTCGTAGTCACGTAATCATATGAATTGGATGCAAATAACCGTGGAAACACTAGATGCCTTTCATACCGATAGACGTCTTCATAAGTATTTCCATAAATAAATGTACCATTGAGACTTGAATGCGCGTGAAGGTCAATCACAAAATCAACTTGGTAGAACTAAAAAGAGCATTGTCAATTTTTATTTTTTATTTCCATACGAAATAAAAAACCACTTACATCTGATCCATCCAATTCTTTGAGCATATTTTTAATTGCGAACAATGTGGGATGTGAAAACTCTGTTGCAACATTCCACGTTCGATTCAAATCCTGTCCAATTAAATTACATTTATTATTTCCCAAAAACACTCCATCTGGATTGACCATGGGTATAATTTTAAAGACAAAACTTTCTCTCAAAATCACAGCAATTGGATGATTTCCAATTAGAAATTCAATAAATCCTTGGCATACATACGAAGCTGGAGCTTCGCCGGGATGTGATCTCGCTAAAATTACAATTACGCGTATAAAATTCTTATTTATTCTAGCACCACGTTGCCGAGGCACATGATCCACAGTCACAAGGTCTAAATTTCTGTTTTGCTAAAAGGATTTTTTGGTTTGTATGTGGTATGTTTTCTAATAAATTCGAAAATTCTTACCAATGTTTTAATCATTGTAGTTTTTGTGAATCGTTTCTCAACTGACCTCGCTTCGATCACATTCAAATATGACTGGAGTCGAGAATAGCTATAGGGAGGAGCAAGGGCAAATTGGAATACATCGTCTTCCTTGTCGAATGAGAATGCAAAACTGAGCACGTAATGATTTTGATGCAACACGGATTTGTAATAGAAAACGTATTTCTTGGGGATCCTTTGCCATTTCGGGCGACTTGAAGACTTCACCAAGGGCGTCAGACCAGAGTTAAAGAGATTTCTTATCTTACTCATGTTGACGATGTTGAAAATCACACGTTGGTCTTGTTTCACATTGTCCACAGTGAAGTTGAACCAAAATCGAAATCTTGGATTACATGTGTCCGGTCGTAGAAACAAATCGTATTCAAATTCTCCGACCAAATCTGCTCTTCCAAGATTTCCTGTTTCAAATGCTGCATCAAAGCAAAGATGGCCACGTTTGGCTTTTCCACTTTGGCCAGGAGGACGTATTATAACTCTACTTACATTACCTAAACCTCCTTCCCCATCGCTGTCTTCACTATCTGTAATCAAAAATTTTGATATGGTTAATTAAAAGTTTTGGGTTTTTAAAATTGTACCCTCTTCAAGCCTCTGGTACATGCTTGTATGCTGTAACGGATCACATGCCATTCCTATCATTTTGCTAACAATATTATTAAACGTTCCTATTACCCGAACCTATCTAATCGAATATTCGAATTGAAGTGACTATGGCTAAATGCCACTATCGATTGTTGCTATTCGCATTTCGAAGCATTTGAAGAGTTCTCTTTGGAACAAAGAATCATATGTTGAGTTAGGGGCATGAAATCGTGTTAGAATGTTAGAATTGCATGCGTGATTATCCACTTTTAGATTTTCTTTATGGCCACAAAGGAGGTGCCATTTCCAATTCCTTAAAAGCCAAACACTTAAGGTGTTTGATTGCTCTACACTTTAACTGTAGGTAACAAGGTGGATTTGCATTGGGTTAAGTATGCACATAGTAGAATGGTGATGTAAATTGATTCTCTGGCCTGTCTTAATTTTATTTTTCGATTTGATGGGTATATTGTTATATGCTTTGCGACAGCAACTCTTATATTTCCACCCTCTGCCATGCAATTATTACGTTGTCTTCTACTTGAAATGTGTGAAGTATATAGCTTTTATGTTCAAGTTTTCTTATTTCTAAACAATATTTTGGAGAAAATGTAAGTAACTGGGTATTTTATTACTCGATTTACATTTTTTGCAGGTGTTTGTTTCAATTGATGACGTATTTATAATAGAAACGCACGAAAGGAATCTTCATTTATGTTATTTCCTTATGATTTCTTTGGTTTTTTGATGGCCTGAATTCTTAAAATGACTGCCATAGTTGCCCTGACTCAGTTATTCAGTATTCTAATTTAAAAGTGCAAACAAAATCAGTGTCTCGCTAGCTTTCAAGCTAGTTAAATCTAGAATTACTTTTTCTGTCAATAATTGTTTTTGGACCTGAACAGAAAATCTTTCTTTTTAAAATAATTGTTCAGTTTAATAGATCGAAAAATCAACTTTCAAAATCCCGAGTTTTATTTATTAATTGAAAAAATTAAGTTGGCGAAGACTTACTTTTTTTTAATGGCCATCGGATGACAGTGATTTTACGATTTTATGGACTTAACGATTGGGAATCCCGAAGAAGATTATGTTTTAACGCGACAAGGAAGCAGTCGAAAAGACAATAAAAAAATCCTTTGAATTGAATTTGTAATCGAAAACTTTGGCGTATCGGAAAGTACTACCTAACTTAGTACAAATAAGAACAAAACCAAAAAATGTCCAAAAACGAAACAAATGCGAAAGTTAGTTTGGATTAAAATAGAAAATTAAGTTCTTTTATTTACTTTTGGATTTAACACCTTATTCCTGATTATTTGAAAAGAAGAACTTATTCTATTAGCTTTTAAATATATGACTACAGAACCTCACATCTCAAACGAAAGTAATTTGACGTCAAAATTAATTTTTATGAAAATCATAGTGAATAATCTTATGAACTTTGATGCCATAAAGAAATTGTATCAATCATTTCTATTGACCATTATAATTTCTTGCGAAAGCGGGCACAGTGAAATATCACTTAATATCTAGTCAATATAAATATACGTTAATAAATATACAGGGACAAGTTGTCTTTGTCCAGTAAATAAATGGTGGATAACCGTGCTACTGTTAAAGAACTTTCGGAAAAAAAAATCTAAAGAATATTTCCCTTGTGATCTCCATGGTATGATTAATTTAAATTTTTTTTTTGATTTCCTGAAATGTTTTTTTAGGCACAAATTTGCTAAA
Organism: Syrphus vitripennis; assembly: GCA_958431115.1. Taxonomy (NCBI): domain Eukaryota; kingdom Metazoa; phylum Arthropoda; class Insecta; order Diptera; family Syrphidae; genus Syrphus; species Syrphus vitripennis. The sequence continues at coordinate 8,418,732 of OY288108.1, read as the reverse complement.
ATACCTACATACATACGCACTACGAACAGGAATGAAGGACTCTTGTGATTATTGTTCTTAATTTATTATTTGTTAGGAGCTTTTAAAATTTTCTGACTTGAAAATTAGGTTTAGTTAGAAAAAAGTGAAGCTAGTCAATTAATTATCTGTTAATTTTTCTAGCATTTTTAGATTATTTTTTACTTGTGATTATACTAACTATAGGGCAAACATTGGTTTCGAAAAAATAAATTAAATTGAAATTGAGCAAAAGTGAGTGCCGCAGTTCTGTATGCCTGTCTGCAGCGATTTTGTTCACACTTGGAAAAATGTTGGTACCTTGTCATAAAACCGTTACAAAACTTATTATATTAGAAAGCATCTACAGTTTTGAGAGTTTTGAGAGTTTTGTCTCTTTTTAGCAATTCAAAAATAAATTTTATAGATTTTCAGATTTTTTTTTTCAAAAAATCAAAAAATATATTTTTATAAATAAATTAGGTTGAAAAAGTTTACATGTGGTGCAGTTTTGGATTTGAGATTTAATCTCATTTAATTCCCTATCGATTCATGAAACAAAACAAACCGCTTTAATTTATTTCACAAGTCTGAAAAATTAAATTTATGACTTCCGATACAAACACCTTCCAATGGCAAAAAAAAAAAAAAAAAAATAGGGTGCCACAAACTGCTGGATAAACTTTTTACAAATACATTGGACTAATATTTTATTGCATTGGTTTGCCTATGAACGGATTCTAACCTAAAAGTTAATTTTATTTTTCAAAATCGTTTTTTATGTTTACTTTAGATGGAGTAATACCAAAAAAATTATTATTAATTACATATTCTACGTGTGGGCAAATTTTTCAGAAAAGATTTATACGCAGAAAAGCTGCACGAAGTCGAAGAAGTTCTAGGTTGTTTTTTTTAGGGAAAATTACAACTTTTTTCTACTTCATATGTTTCCGCAATCGGTATAAGTAAATTATAACTACTGTATCTTCTCTTTGTTAACCTTTATGTGTCGACTTACGAAACTTTCATGCTAAATTAATAAGATCTTTTTAGATATTAGATATACTCGTATATAACTTCATCCTCAGGTAAAATATAAAAGTTTCTTTGCGGTAAAACCTAGATAACAAAGTTTCTATCAAATCCATTACACTAGTCGTACTTACCTGAATCACCCATCCTTTTAACCTCGTGCTGTCTGCTTTCAATGCATGTGGGCCTTCCTTAAAGTTGCCTGACAATCTACTTGAAGCAATCTCTATTGCAGATTTGCCTTCAATCTACTTCATTCCATATCCATTTGACGCAACTTCTTGTTCCTTCAAGAAATTTCGTCTACAGCACAGCTATTACACCACTGTATTATGGTGTGTTGTCTCTTTGTATACCGTGCTAACTTTTAGTTGGCTTTGAAATTTACGACTTAAGGATATGTATATTCTTTACAGTTGCACAAATGCACGCAGGCAAAACACTTTCCAATCCAAGGTATGCATTCTTAAAGGATAATATCGTAAATTGAATTTTTTTTTTTTTTTGCTTTCTTTTTCTTAAGTTTGTCCCTAGTTTGTTTTTATTTTTTTGCTTTTGCTCACAACCTTAGAACTTTTTATTTCCATTCAAATAGATTGATTTACACACACACTTTGAGTAGGACAACAAATTTATAGAAAATACGATTTAAAATAAAATTCTCAATGCTGGGTGTTTGATCGATAAAATAAAACATCCTGTATGGTTGCCATACATAACATATAGCAAAGTTTATTTAGTTCACTAGACCAACAAAAAAGAGGTAAATAATGCAAATTCTTGCAGTATAGGAATCTATTAATTGCGAAAACTTTGTGCAGTGATTACGTTGTCGGGCATAGCAAACAGGAAGAAAAAAAAAACATACATATATTGATACGGATTAGAAGAGGTGAAACTTTGAATGTAACCTGAAAATCTCGTGTCGCATGTGCGTATCAATGGATTTTTGTTTATTTAACATAAAAAGCTAGCTCTTGGTTTTTGATAAATCGATCCATTTTCAATTTGAAATGACTATAATCTCAACTATTAAAGAGGTTAGCAAAATTATTGTTTTGAGATTTGAACGCGGATTATTTGGAAGCAAAGCAACGTGCAAAAAATTATCAGATAAATTTGTCTATCATGGCCTTGACTTTACTTACTGCACACCTAGGTAAATACTTAAGCTGCCATACATAATACAAATAATTCATTATGTCCCACAGTAGATTTCGATGAATCGGTGGCCATGTTCATTCAGCAAAAATAAAATTTCCATTTAAACCATTCTACGACGCTCAAACGACATTGATCCTCATTCAATCTTCAATTTCAATGAAACCTCAATCAAGGTTCTATAAAGATGCGAGGCATGAGAGAAGCCGAAATAACAACAAATATGTAAGAAGCTGCAGTACAAATACTTTTTTTCAAAAAATGTAAATTTTTTTGAAAACAGCACATCCATCATCGTGAAAGAAAAAAATATTAATTAGAAGAAAACCAAATAAACGAATACATTCAATTAGCTTTCCTTCCTAGTACCTCTCCCCCGCCACTAACAGAATTTAGTAAATTGTATATAGAAAAAAAAAGCTTAGAGCATACAAATATTTGCCTTCTTCCACCTGGGGTTATACTATACCTTTCCCGGGAAAAATTTACTTGTTCCGCTTTAAATGCTAGTTCCATAGACTTTCTTGGCGTTTGTTTATTAATTTAAGTCATCGCCTTAAATCGCAAATATAATTTGTATTAATTTCTTTTAAATTTTATCTTGCAGATTAGGAAGTGTTCGTCCACCAAAACGCTATAGAGGCGAAATGGAGGCATCATCAGCATCTGAAATTGTCATTATTCATGGCAATTCACATCCTGATTTGGCGAATATGGTCGCCGATCGAATGGGATTAAAAAGTGGCGGTTGTTCGGTATTTCATAAAACAAATCGTGAAACAATGGTTGAAATTGGCGACTCTGTTCGTGGTAAAGATATATACATCATTCAAACTGGAACTAAGTCAGTTGTTGAAAAATATTTAAATTATGTATAAAAAAAATATTGAAATTCATTTTAATTCAATTATTCAAAAGGGATGCAAATAATAACATCATGGAGCTATTAATTATGGCTTATGCTTGTAAAACATCTTCAGCTCGTTCTGTGGTTGGGGTTATTCCATACTTGCCATATTCAAAGCAATGTAAAATGAGGAAGCGTGGTTGTATTGTTACTAAATTGTTGGCCAAAGTGAGTGAATTTGATATTTATTAGTATTTATTTCCAAATATTCTAAATGAATCTTTTATTTTTCTTAGATGATGTGCAAATCTGGTCTCACACATATAATTACAATGGATCTACATCAGAAAGAAATTCAAGGATTCTTTGATATTCCTGTGGATAATCTGAGAGCTTCTCCATTCTTGTTGCAGTACATTCAAGAGAGTGTATGTTAATAAATATTTGTTCGTTACCATCCTTTATTGGGAAATCATTATCATTCAATTGGAGTGGAATTTATTGTGTTTACTTAAGAAAGCTTTAAATTAGTATTATATCCGTCTTTATAACCAAACAATTTTACTTCACGCTTGCGGAATCGCCAAATTTGGTGTGCACATGAATTTTTGTGTATACAAAGAAAACTCACGCTTGTGGAATTGAATTGAGCCCCTAAACTGCCAAAAATAATTTCGTAATAAGTCAAGCATTTTATTAATTATATTCTTCCCTTTTAGATTCCCGATTACAGAAATTCTGTAATCGTAGCCCGTGACCCTGGCTCAGCTAAAAAAGCTACTTCATATGCAGAACGTTTGCGCCTGGGTATCGCTGTCATACACGGAGAACAAAAAGAAGCTGAAAGTGATGAAGTTGATGGCAGATATTCACCTCCACCAGCAAGGTTAGTGGTGTTTCAAAACTATATTGTATTAGAAATACAAAAATTATTTGCATAGGTAATTTATGTTAGTTCAGTATGCTAGTCATGCGGTTCATGAAAAGGTGATGGTGAAATACTTTGTCATTTAGAAAATAATTATTTTAATATTGTATTTCTTTTGACTAAGCAATTCATGCATCCCATTTGTCTTTTAAAAAATGAAATTGCACATAACTATGAGATAGCTAGTAGGCGATTTCTTTTTTATTTTGTTAAGTACATTTCAACTATCAATAATTTGAAAATGTATTTTGTTTGTGTAAGTGTGTGCGCGAAATTTAGAAAAAGAGGTTGTTTTACTATTTTTTAACATCCTGAGAAATGTTCGGTTTTTAAATATAGTTGACAGCTTAGCTGAATGAGATTTTGTTGCAAGTTTCCAAATGGAAAACTATCTAATTTATAAAGTAATTAGGAGCTATTATCCTTTTCACTAGTTAGTGGTTATATTGCACAGAAGTGCTCCACCTAAGTAATGCCAATTTTTATTTATGGTTTTTTCTATAGCAATAATACAAGTGCGAACAATTTCTTTCCCACGCTTATTCCAAAATGTTGATCTTGACGATTTCCATTAAATAAAAGATTATTTCGGAAACACAGAGAGTTAATAAATAAAAATAACTATACAATTCAATGAAATAACTATGACCAATTTTATCAATTCTTTAAAATCAACCATTCACTTCAAATGGCTTGTAATAAACCAATCTTTTATGAATTTTTCGATTTGTAATGAGGATGGTGAACCTAATTAATGTGAAATCACCTCGGGTAATTCCTGAAACAAAATAAGAACCACATTTCTCTTCTGTGTAGAAGAAGATCTGTCATACTTTCGTATGTAAATTATTTCAAACACAGTACTTTTCTTTTTTAAACACTTCTAGTTCTGTGATTACCTTGACACCATAAGTTAACCATCTCTTCGCGTCATAACCTTTTCCCTGTTCTGTCTCAATCATTTTCCTTGCAGCATATTTCGCTAAGCAATTCAGCATGTCAGCGCAATATCTTACATGATACGGTGACCAAGTTCATTTATTCCCACCTCGTCTCCACGGTCCAAACTTGAATCCGTTACCCTTCTCCAAATTAGGCCAGTCGACAAATAATGTTTTTGGAAATTTGAAATTTAAAGACCACTGAAAATGGCGCGGCTGTACGTTAGCCACCATTTTTTAAAATAAGCATATTTTTTTACGATGAGCCGTGTTCGGGATTTGGTATAATTTTTTTTTTGTTTTCAAAAAGTTGACCTACACTATTCTATTTTCGATCCATCTATCAATTCCAATCACAAAATTTTTGATGTGTAATTATGCATTATGGAAATTCATTTTTTGGCTCAACCAGCTTTCATAAATTAAAGTGTCGTAAATGAAGTCAATGTTATTTTGTGTCTTAATTTTTGTTACTTAATTTTTCCATATTTAATCAGGAAAATAAACATAATTCTAATCACAATAAAATATGCATTTAAAAAACATTTCAAATGTATTTCGAAATGGTAGCACATTTTCTGAGCAGTCTTCTGATTAAGGGGCTTACAATCTTTTTAAGATCTGAGCTTACATATTTCTCTTAATTTTTAGAGTAACTGTAAGCACTGAAACAACGCTTTTTAATGCTTAATTGAAAAAAAACTAGTATTGGTAGTATGAAATCTTTTTAACGAAATTGCTTTTGTAGAAAACGTTGTGTGAAGTCTACCTATACAATATATAGGTATAGTAATCCTCAATAAAAACGTACCTATATTATTACATACATGAAATCAGACGGTTAATGTTATGCACTTTAAAAAATTCAGATGTTGTGTCGCTTCTTACAAAAATAAAATCACAAACATAAATGATCATAAATAATATACATGCATAAGTAGAACAATTATTATGTGTAAATGCAGAGTTGCACAACTCTTTTGTTGTACGTATCCTTCATCCAATGTCTCCCTGAAAAACATTAATTATACAAATATTACCTATACTTCAAATCCTTAACCTTGTATTAAAACAATTTTCCTTATCCCCTTCTCAATTGCAATTAATAATGCTAACTTTTGTTTTACCTTATTTTGTATTTTGGTTTATTTAAACGTTTCAAAAAAAAAAAAAAAAAAAACAAACGATAAATCAAATCGAACAAAAAACAAACAAAAAATCTATTTTCTGTCACACAGTACATATAGCACTACAATAGGGAATTCAGTTGAAATGTGCTTTCCTTCGACCCCTACTTGTAGGTTTGTATGAATCCAACGACAAACATAAATTTCCTTTTGATTAAATCAAAACATGTATTTAAATGTATTTTATTTTGTATACATAAAGTAGTAGCAGACAGCGTACAATCAGCGTTTCAGTTGGAGTACCTGGACACCCACCCAAAGAAAAGCCCCCAATTAATGTTGTTGGTGATGTTAATGGACGCATTGCAATTATGGTGGTAAGTTAACATTTTTTTAAGTAATTTGGATTCAAATACAATTATTAATGATTTTTAAATTTCTTACGTTCAAAGTAGAAGTGTGGATTTTTAAACAGAACTGTGCATTTTGTATTGGGTATGCAGAAGTGGAGGAAATTGCCAAAAGGTCTAACCCCTTTCTGCTACCTACATACATGTCCTAACATTTCTTTTCCCAACTTTCAAACCAGTAATGTTCCCTTTTAATTCTTATCAATACATAGTTTCGAATTATACCGATTAATTTCGTGTCCTTGATTCTGGTGCTACCTTATATAAATTACAATTTATATTCTATGAGTATCTAAGAAATAAATTGTCACAAAACCAATCTTTTCAAATAATATAACAATCAAAATTACAACAAGAAATATTTTTTTATCAATTTTTAATTAGGATGACCTTATCGATGACGTCCAATCGTTTGTTGCTGCAGCGGAAGTGCTAAAGGAAAATGGTGCTTGTAAAATTTACGTCCTCGCAACACATGGCTTGCTAAGTTCTGATGCTCCCCGATTAATCGATGAATCGCCCATTGATGAGGTATGTACGAGTATATCAAAAAAAAAAATACAATTTTAAATACGTAGAACTTAAAAAATATTGTTTTTTTTAGGTTGTTGTAACGAACACCATACCGCATGAGATTCAAAAATTGCAATGCCATAAGATCAAAACAATTGACATTTCAATTTTGATAGCCGAAGCGATTCGTAGAATTCACAATAAGGAGTCGATGTCATATCTCTTCCGGAATGTAACGCTAGAAGATTAAGAAAATATTATACCACTGAATGCAGTAGCATAGTTTTATTTTATTAAACTTTTTTTTCTAAAATTTTGTTGAGTTCAACAACTTTTCAGAGCTCATATTTTTTTTTTTCAATTTCCATATTAATTTAAACCATTCATAATGCACTACTTATGTTTTGTGTTTATCAAGTATTTTGTTTTGAACTGCCTTGATCATTAAAGTGCGTCCTTATTCAAACAGATTTTTTTCTAACACATAATTTTGTACTTTTTTGAAAATAACGTAAAATTCGTTTGAAATCAAATTGTTGAATCAAAAATTAAAAACAAACACTAATATTTACAACATCTTATTAGAAAGTAAAAAAAGAAACACATTTCCTTATATTTCAATCATTAAAAGTTTGCTGGTAAAGCTTGAGCAATGATGGAAGGAAATATTTTATTTGTTTGAAACATAAATACTTACCTATTAATGAAAAACAAATTTATTATTATCAAAATCTATTATTAATATTTTATCAAAACCATAATACATTGTATTGAATTAAAGTATCAAAATATTTGTAGAAATGTATAAAAATAACAGATAAAAATAAATTGTTATTTAAAAATGAATTTATCTTTTTTTGTTGTATTCCAAGAGAACTTATCTGTAATTTTATATTTAATTTTTTTTTTTGGGTTAGTTTGCCATGCCAGAAAAAAGATTCGAGGGGATAATTTGTTGTTTCAGTAGCCACAAAATTCACAAAATAATGCCACGAAAAAGAAAATAATGTGTGTACATTACTTAAATACTGATTTGGATTGGCTATAAAAGAACATCAATAGCGCCAAGTTCATGTAGAAAATGATAATTATGTAAACGCGGTTTTAATTAGAAATAAATTGTTTAACCACAAACAAAACGAAAACAAATATTTCCTGATAATGTTGGATTCCCAAGCTTGACTCAGTTGAGGGGAATTTCAACTCAAATACCTAGCTTCTTAGAAAAAATAAAAACATTTAAATTTTTTATTCTCTATTTCTTTGTTCATCCATTTTACCTTTTGTCCTCGGCCAGCATTGCTGTTACACAAAAATGCTCTTTGAATTATTACTATTAAAAAACGCTTGATGTCCATATATTTATTAAATTGTTTACACAGTTTTGAGAAATCACTGTATAAGACTTATTAGTCAATTTTAATTGTATTTTTGGTGCAAGTTGTGGGGTGATTTTGTTTTTTACCCTGCTATATCTTTTTAGGGATTTTGGATCAGAATCTGAATAGAAAAATTAGCAAATAAATTTCCCATTGATAAAGGAAAACATAATTTGGTAATTGGGCCCAAATTCAACTTTTCCGTAAAAGATTTTTAAAAAAATTACACTCGGACTGGGGTCAATAATTTTTGGCACAGCAGTATCTAGTCGCCTATAAATTACATAACCTTAAGCCGGTCCTGGGACAGTTTCTAGTTTTATTTATTGTTTTAATTCTAAATTATGAGTTTGTTTTGAAACAGTATTTTATAAGCCCATATAAAAACGATCTGAGGTCTATATTCAAAAAAGTTCTTATTTCTGCTAAGATAATTTTTTTTTTTGTACCAAACAAAGACAAAATATTGACATTGTATTTTTTGTAATGTTAGTTTTAAACTGAAAACAAATAAGATAAAAATATTGGAAGATTTATGACAATCACGTATCTTTTAAGTAATAAAACTTGTTTAATATTATTGTTTGATTTAGCTCACATCATATTATGTATGTATGTATATATGTACATTTGTAAAAAGATGACTAATGATGATAAGATATTTGCTTACTTTCCTTGAAGGTTGCAAATTGCAATACATACCAGAAATAAACGCCATTTGGCTTTTTCTTAAAGTCTATCCAAATTGACTGGTAAAAGAATCTTAAAATGTGTCATCTGGCAATCAGAAAGAATGATGTAGCTAAATATACGAGT